>JANEHU010002496.1:0-127878 GCA_027563435.1 Nasonovia ribisnigri | reverse complement strand
TTAATTTTTTTCTAAATTAAATTTTCTTACTCCTAAAAAAGTATTTGCCTGCGGGCTCCCACTTTCCTCTTCCATATTTTTTTTTATCAATCTAATTCTTGTAGATATTTTTAAACCAAATTTGAAAGATCATAAACCTAGTGCATATAACTTTTTTCTAAATTAAATTTTCTTACTCCTGAAAAAGTATTTGCTGCGGGCTCAAACGTTCCCCTTCAAAGTTTTTTTATCAGATTATATATTATTAATGATTTACTAACATAGATTGTTTAAACAATTTTTTTTTTTAAACATTTCAACATAAACATCTTGGTGCCATAATTATTTTCTAAATTTAATTTTCCTACTCCTTAAAAGTATTTGCTCTGGTGGGCTCAAATCTCCTTCAAAAATTTTTTTCTAATTAAATATTAATGATTCAATTTATAAATTTTTTTTTTAACATAAACATCATTGTGCCATCCTAATTTTCTAACCCTAAAAGTATCTGCCTGCGGGCCTCTAACGTTCCCCTTCATGATTTTTTTTTCTCCAAGTTTAAATATTAATGATTTACTTATATACATTTCGTTTGAACATAAACATCCAGGTGCCATATTAATTTTTTTCTAAATTTAATATTCTTACTCTTTAAAAGTAGTTGCCTGCGGGCTCAAACGTTCCCCTTCAAAATTTTTTTATCAGATTATATAATCTTAATGATTTTTTTAAAAAATTTAAAACCAGTTGCCATATTAATTTTTTTTTCTCACTCCTTTAAAAGTATTTGCCTGCGGGCTCCCACTTTCCTCTTCCATATTTTTTTTTATCAATTTAATTCTTGTAGATATTTCTAAACCTAATTTGAAAGATCATAAACCTAGTGCATATAACTTTTTTCTAAATTAAGTTTTCTTACTCCTGAAAAGTATTTGCCTGTGGGCTCAAACGTTCCCCTTCAAAAATTTTTTTCTAATTTTAAATATTAATGATTCACTTATATAAATTTATTTAACATAAACATCATTGTACCATCCTAATTTTCTAACTCCTAAAAAGTATCTGCCTGCGGGCTCCAACGTTCCCCTTCATAATTTTTTTTTCCAAATTTAAATATTAAAGATTTACTGATATAGATTTTTTAAAAATGAACTACCAGTATTGCAATATTAATTTTTTTTCTCACTCCTTAAAAAGTATTTGCCTGCGGACTCAAACGATCCCCTTCAAACATTTTTTTTCTAAATTTTAATATAAATATATTTACTTAGGTATAGAATTTTTAAACATAAACATCCAGGTGCCATACTAATTTTTTTCTAAATTTAATTTCCTTACTCCTTAAAAAGTATTTGCCTGCGGGCTCAAACGTTCCCCTTCAAAAATTTTTTTTCTAATTTTAAATATTAATGATTCACTTATATAAATTTTTTTAACATAAACATCATTGTGCCATCCTAATTTTCTAACTCCTAAAAAGTATCTGCCTGCGGGCTCTAACGTTCCCCTTCATGATTTTTTTCCAAATTTAAATATTAATGATTTACTTATATACATTTCGTTTGAACATAAACATCTTGGTGCCATATTAATTTTTTTCTAAATTTAATTTTTCACTCCTTGAAAAGTATTTGCCTGCGGGCTCCAACGTTCTCTCAAAATTCTTTTTATCAGATTATATAATCTTAATATTTTAAAAATTTTACAAACCAGTCAGTTATTAATTTTTTTCACCCTTTAAAAGTGCATTTGCCTGCGGGCTCCCACTCCTCTCTCTTCCATTTTTTTTTTTATCAATTTAATTCTTGTAGATATTTCTAAACCTAATTTGAAAGATCATAAACATAATAGTGCATATAACTTTTTCCTAAATTAAATTTTCTTACTCCTGAAAAAGTATTTGCCTGCGGGCTCAAACGTTCCCCTTCAAAAATTTTTTTTCTAATTTTTTTTATATTAATGATTCACTTATATAGATTTTTTAAACATAAACATCCAGATGCCGTATTAATTTTTTTCTAAATTTAATTTTCTTACTCCTTAAAAGTAGTTGCCTGCGGGCTCAAACGTTCCCCTTCAAAAATTTTTTTTCTAATTTTAAATATTAATGATTCACTTATATAAATTTTTTTAACATAAACATCATTGTGCCATCTTAATTTTCTAACTCCTAAAAAGTAGTTGCCTGCGGGCTCAAACGTTCCCCTTCAAAATTTTTTTATCAGATTATATAATATTAATGATTTTTTTTAAAAGTTTTACAACCAGTTGCCATATTAATTTTTTTTTTCTCACTCCTTAGAAAGTATTTGCCTGCGGGCTTAAACGATCCCCATCATAATTTTTTTTCTAAATTTAAATATAAATATATTTACTTATATAGATTTTTTAAACATAAACATCCAGGTGCCATACTAATTTTTTTCTAAATTTAATTTCCTTACTCCTTAAAAAGTATTTGCCTGCGGGCTCAAACGATCCCCTCCAAAAAATTTTTTTCTCAATTTATAAATTAAAGATTTACTGATATAGATTTTTAGATTCTGAGCGGAGCGATGAATGTATTGGTTTTACAATGATGTGTGTTTTTTTAGATTCTGAGCGGAGCGATGAATGTATTGGTTTTACAATGATGTGTGTTTTTTTTTTTATTTTTGTGTCTGTCATCACGTTTTAGGACAGAAAAAATGCTTCGATTTTCTTCAATAGTACCTTTTCTGATAGGAAAGTGAATCTAGTTGGTACTTTGGGGGGTCAAAAGTCAAAATTTCCCAGTAGTTTTCATGAGCGCCTGGAAAAACAAATGAAAAATTATGGGAAAAACGGGAATTTTTACGGAAAACCAATTTTCGACAAAATCGATTTTGGTTTTTGGTATAACTCTAAAAGAAATTACCGTAGAGACATGAAATTTTGACCGAATGTTTATATATGCATTTTCTGCACACCATAGCATTTTCAAAATATTCTGACTTATTTTGAGCTGTTAACGGACATTTTCAGTTTCCAATTTTTTTAGTTTTTTTTTCTATAAATGTCAATAAAATTTTATTTGTTGGGTAAAAAATCTTGAAAATTTAATAGTAGGCTTCTAATATATAGTTTCAAAGGCAGATGAAAAATATACTACTTGTAGCCTACTGTACAGCGGAGCGACATCCACTTGACCCCCTTTTTATATATTATTGTGATTTGTTGGTAATTTAAAAATAACATCGTTGAATTGGGCGTTTCGGGTGGTGGTTAGTAATAAACCAAAAATACTCCGTAAAATATCCCCCGAATCTCCAGCACGCATGCTAGTGCAGCTCAACAATTCATTTTCTTAAAGTATGAGAAAAACGTGTGCGATTCCAATTTTTCAATTTACCTTTTTGTGTATTATATATTTATATGAGACTATTACAGTTTAAAGTATAACTTGTTATCCAACTACTGAGTGGCTATACTATTATCATTGAATATTGATTATAAATACTATAATTTAGTATGATATGGTATTTATTCTTTCGATATGCCATATGCGGTCTGTGAATGAATTGTAATCACCCCAATCACAATAATAATAAGAGTATAGTAATACAAATATACAATACACATTAAATCAAAAAAATGAAAAAGAAAATTTTAAATATCTATAAATAGCACTAAAAGAGGTAAATGATTGTGAATGTTATATCATATCTAGTCAATGATGTATAAATATTAAAAACATTTAAGTTTCCAATTATTAATTTTTGAATTACAACAAAAAGACAAAATCGATTTTGTCCATGATCGTTTTCCCGATTATTTAAAAGAGTACTGGGAATTGTTTAATTTGTATTCCTCCCCCCCTCCCCCATTTACCAATTAGATCCGAAAGCCATCTACAAATGTTTTCACATTTATACAGCTTTATTACTGCTCCAAATGGTTATTAACTCATAATAGACACAAGAAAAAAATAAATCATCTCCGTTCAGTATTAAAAATTACGAAATTCAGTTAACAGTTAATCAATTAAATTCATTCATATACCTACTTATAACTTACTTTAGTATTTGATTGAAAACATTATTGTTTAACAATGTTTTTACATTTTAGTATCTATACTATTCCAGGAGACAGGAGTGTCGCTAGTGGGCGGCTCCTCCATCAAATCTTTCTGGCAGTAATACCTTCTTGTAACACTTATTGTACCTTATTATTATGTAAGCTTATTACACAAAATGTGTATAAATTGTTTAATTCAAATAAAGTATAAAATAAAAGTATATTTTTCACATAATATACGCTCGGAATCTAAAATAGTAGGTAGGTACACAAAGTTAATATATAAGTACATGAACAGTAAACTTATCCGATAAGTAGTAATTGTGTATGGACGAACCGAGCCGTAAATGCGTATCATACTAAAATAAATAAACAAAATAACCTATACATGCGTGTTTAAAATTAATTATTAACTAAGATATACTATTTTGTGGTATAATATATTGCAGTGCAACATCAGTAATATACGCCAAGTCAACGCCCCGCAGATGTATTGCATTTATAAGCTGCGCCACGAAGAAATGAAATTGACTGTTGGCCTAAGTAGTATCAAAGAGAAAATTTTATACCACGTGACAACTGAGTCCAGAGCCCTGGAGTCACTGGAGAGCGGACTCGATTGGAGGCGCACTCGGCGTGCCAAGTTCGGGCGCGGCGTGTCGTTCAGTGACGACGCCGACTATGCTAATTTCTACGCCGATAGTTCTCCCAGCGAAGGTATAAATGTATGATAATAATAGTGTTTAATGGTTTGTTATTAATTTTTGCTGGTTTTTCACCGATATGCCACATGTATGCAACCACCCCTCTATATAGGGTAATAAACTAATAACTAATAACAGCTATATTAATATTAATAATTATATTACATAATACAATAATATAATTATTACATAATATAATATACTATTTGATTTCGTCAAAAATTAGATCAACCGTAAGGCGTTACCGTAATACTAATAGTAAAATTGATTAATATAACCATTGAGTATATAATATTGTACTTTACAATATATACCTATAGTACCTCCTGATCAATGATAAGAGCAATATAAATATTAAAATATATGGGTAATACAATATCCTTTTAGAAATATAGGTCCATCAGGTTATCTATCAACCTATATGTCTATATTCCTTAGTTTTTTCTTTTATATCTAATAAGTTAGGCGATAGGCGTTAGATACTCATTTAAGGAGAACTTGATTTGGCAGAAACAAAAATCAAACCTTTTTTAATTTTGGCGGAAATAAAACTTTTTGTTTGGTGAAACCAAGTAACTTTACATTGGTAATATAATATTATATATAATCTAATATCTATAAATTGTACATGAACCTTTAACTTTTTTATACATGACAACAATTATTTAGTTTTATACAAATTATGTGTACTTATATATTACATACTAATTTATATTGTTGTTGATAAATTATGCATAGTTTAAAAATAACGAAAAAGATGAGCAGGGGGGAGAGATATATCTCCTCAATCTCCCCGGTATAAATATGCCATTGTAGGTTAGTATGTTGTATGTTGTCACCTATAATGCACCTATACTTATTAATTTTTATAATTATAATATGCTATAATTTATAACACAATTTGGCGTCTCTGGTACGTTTAGGAACCGGTATACCTACTTATAAATAGTTAATAATGTGAACGTTTGTTTTATTTTTCTGTTCTCGCGATCGACTGCAGAAACACGAGTGATTATGATATGCTCCGTGCTGGTGAGAGAAACATATGTGATACCGGCAAATTACAGATACGATGCGATCGACATGACCGTACCGCCTGGCTGTGCAGACACGACAGTTGGCAACAACGGCCGCGTGTACGTAAAGTACAACGATAATGACTTTTATCCACTGTACTTTGTGTATTACAAGCGGAGACCAGAACACATGACCCAAAGCAAATATTTCCGGAACAGCCACCGGAGGAGGCCGATGGGATTAGAGAAATTGATGAGAGTTATGAATCTTAAATGATTTTGACGATTCTTGAACGTTTCTACGACTTTTTTTATTTTTACACAAACGGACTAGTAGTATTGTCTGAATAATTATTTTTATTTTACATAATATTCATTATATTATATAATAAACATTGTTTTTTTTTCCAAGTCTTTCACTGCTAAGGCTGCGCACAGTTAACATTTTATTTTCTCTGTTCGGAATTCACGACGTCATATTTATACGTATTACCTATACTATTTATGCGTGAACGATTCCTAGTTCCTACCAATAACTTACTATTACAACTGGTATTTGTACGTGTGGTTGGAATTTTTAACGTCATTTAACTGTACAAAAGAATCATTATACGTATACACTATAGACTATAGTACTATACAAACCCAAAAAGTGAATTTTTATTTGTATGTAATTATATACTCTTATTTGTGAATACATTTTTTATATACTTATTTTTGATCTAGAAAGTTTTAGTTTTTTGTTCAGTAGTCATTTTTATAATCGATAAAGTAATTAAAGATATTCAGATGGAAACGATGGCCAAAATTTAATAATCATAATGCAGTCAAATTAATAAAAAAAAACGTGTATTTATCTTATGTTTAAATTTATACGGTTTCAGAAAAACCTTATTGTATTATTAATTTAATCGAATTACCATAATATTGGTTATAGTGAATTAAATATGAAGAATTATTTATTTATTTTTTAAATTTTCCAGGACTAATTCAATAGCTTATAAACTTTTTCAACAGAAGTTAAATCATATTATTCTTTTAAATGCTAAATTATTATTTCAATTTCAATAACTTTTCTGATACTATTTACGTTTATAAATTATAAATATATAAAAAGTGTTCGTTAATATTAAAATTTTGTTTCAATCATTTTAAAAAATACTAGGAATTTTTTACTTTTGACTCTCCCAAAATAACAACTTGATCTAATTCAATACTAGAAACCACACTCAAAGTTGAAAATCTAGGTATATTTTCTGCTGAAAATGTGTTTCCATCGTAAATACAAAAAAACATTGTATTGTAAAATCAATATATCCCTCAGGACGAAATTAACTTTCACCCTGTGATTCAAAAAAAATATTATCTTGGAGACTTTTAAAAGAATTTTCATCAGTGTACTATAATATCGCAGCTAATAGAAGAAAATATTAATGATGATAAAATGGCAAAGAAAAATACTGCGGAATCGTATAGATTTTAATAACCATTTATATAAACACACGATCCCACATGGTTTTAAATGTCTAGCCGTTTCCGGTTACTCTAATACACAACAGGTAGGTACCTATACGCGCGAATCCGGTAAACCGTGTGGAATAATATGGCTACAGGAAATTCATGACCAGGTATAGGTATTCATCTGCGGTGGATTTTATATAGGCATATAGCACTTGATATAGATCGAACGTGGTTCAAACTATACTCTCTACACTTTCCTGATATCTCCAAAAATGATTTGAAATTTTCACAAAATTGGTTAAGTAGTATTTGAATTTTGAGTACCTATATATAATATAAGCTACAAACATACATTCAACTCTCATATTTGTTTTAAGATATATTTTCTTTATTCCAAACCATAAATGCGACAATTTGATACACGCTTTTACCTCATCTGCGCGAGTAACCAATGGTAACCAATACTAATTTCTCCTATTACTATTATAATCTGTAGACTGTAAGGTGTAACCGATAGGCAATACTTAGCAACCATTTATAAAAACAAAAGTTTCCATCGTAAATCTCAAAATTCTTAAAGTGGAATAAAAAATATCTCGGATATTATCGTGAACGAGAACCGTGACACGAGTTTTTTATGCATAAAGATTAAATATTAATACATTTATATATTATACCGAGCGATTCTTTTATCATTGAAAACTGATTATTTCAAAACCTATAATGTTTTTGAAAAATACATTTTATGTGGTAATTCTAGTCGTTAAAAATAACATTTAAAAAAAAAAAAATGTTTTATATTTATTTATATTATAGTTTAAATAGTATTTAGGTACTTAGGCCTTATCTCCGGATGAAGTGCCCCCTTGTATCGCCGCGATTTACAAACAAAAAAAAGGTACTTAGGCCTGATACTACAGCAAAATTATGTCTTACATTATTTTAAATTAAGTACATTTAAAAGCTGCAGGTTATTCTTTATACTCATTGTGTGCTTACACGTTGATACTTGAAGTTGGTGCTCATAACCATAAGAAGTATCGTATCCAAAAACATTAAAACTGCATAAAATAGAAACTCGTGACCCTAAAAAAAAATTTGATTAAAACCGTATGCCTAACAATACATTCACTACTTATAACTTATATCGTACTTGATTTTCAAATAGTCCAACCTTCGAAATAAAAACTACAATTAAATTTCCAACTGCCGTTGTACACAAATTGGCTGCTGAAAGAAATGACTTCATACTCAATGGCGCCTAAAAATTGATTATAGATAATTACATAATAATTAATACCAATATCAGAAATCAGTATAGAACATAAAGGTTCTTAAATGTTAAATATAATAAAGACAAATTCACGGCGATTGATAGCAGTATAAATATTAAAATTGAATATGTAATAAACTAATAAATAATAATAATGAAAATTAAAAATAATAATAACTAAAAATTTATATTATGAAAATCTAACGGATATAATATCTGTTTAAAATAATGTTAGTATACATATTGTACAACCGCCTTGTAGCCTGTAGGTACCTATGATAATAATAAATGAAAATTAATAATAATATATACTTTATTGTATTAGGTAATAATAATGAAATTTAAAATTTTAATATATTATTACTTCAATTAGAATTATTGAACTATTGACAAATATTTTTAATGCTGAATCTATTTGTATTTGTATTTTTTTTTTTAAGTATATATTGTAAAACAATTATTATTATAGACACAATATTTTCCTTTTTCTCAATTTTCTCGGTGCCTAATCAACCATGATGCTTTTAATTGTCGATCGTTCAATTTTTCAGCTTCAAAAGTCGAGGCCTTGGGAGCAAATAGGGGGATTTAGAGGCTAAGCCCACCAAAAATGTACATAACCCCCCAAACATTCCTACATTTTGTTTTAAGCTTATTCAATATTATCAAAGTAAGACTTTTGCCCCTCTCCCGAATCTCAAACGCAATTTGCCATAGGGCCGGAACACCAATAAATAGGTATTTTATACACTTCATATCACTTAAAGTATTTATTTGATACAAAATATAAATAATTTATTAATTATTAATTATGTTTGGTACTTGGGTGAATGAGAATTCCATTAATGTAACCAGAGACATTACTTCAGCGACTGTAATTAAAATCGTTTGTGGAACTTGCCATAGAATATGGATATATTTACCTTTTTCTAAAGTGATCAACTTGGCATTCTATAAAATTGCAAACAATAGTCAATACAATTTATATCAACAAAACATTATTATAATACCTATGCATTTAAATTAGTTACCGTGTGGTTAAAGTTATGGTGAATTAATAGGTCATTAATACTACCAGGTAAAAATTCGCCATTTTGCAAAATAGGTTCATTATCCAAATATATGTCATAACTAAAATAAGTAGGTATAAATGTCAGTTGAAAAATAACTCAATACTTATAAGCATACATAATTACACAACATAAGTACCTATAATTAGTCAATACTTACGTTCCAATAGGTAATTCATAAGTTTGATCTTGGTTCGTTGAAAGTTTAAAACTTTTTTCAGACAATTTATTATTATTATTCCTTAATGCAATGTTTTGACCGGAGAAATTATCATGCAAAATCCTTGTAAATTTGAATAATAATTTATAATATTATATGTTAATTAAAATGAGTATGCTCTACTTATATATACTATGTGTAGGTAATACGTATTCCAGTATGCTGATACAGTGATACATAAATTAAAAGTTAATAAAATAGGTATGTTTGATGGTTCACATATTACCCATGTCTCTTAGATATTCACCTAAGATTTGAATGTCCGCTCTTTAATTTCTTCAATTCGTTTAAGTGTTTTAATTCAATATCAACATTATTTTTAGACGTTAACAAATATGATGAAACCTAAATTAAGTAAGTATAGAGTTACATTTTTAGAGTTGCAGGTTGTTAAATTTTGGTTGGTAAAATCATAGTAATTCTAACCTTCCCTTTTTCGATGAAAACATGTTGTTTAAAAGTATTTGTTTTTAATTCACAAGAAGAAATTAAGTCTATGGATAAGACGTCAGTTTCATTAAATACATTTGAATTATAATTAATATGAAGTACATCTAATTGTTCAATACTGAAGTTTCCAACCAAAGAACCGGATATGGATACATTACAATCAAAATTATTGTATATTCTTAATTGGCCTTCATTTGACGGCATGGAAAAGGTTTGACCCTGAAAAAACACTCATTTATATAAATTTGAAAACTTAAAATGTGATATCTATCTATTTCCTGAGCAAAATTATATGTATTAGTTATGAAGTTATAAAATTTATAAACGTAAGCTAAAACAATCTAAACTATCTCTAAGATATTGTATCTATTTAAACATTTTTATTAAAATAAGTCAGCATTTCAATACAGTATATAGACACTCGCATTTAGATGAATGCGATCCATTTTTTTATTTTGCTAATCTTATTATTAATCTAAAAAAAACAAAAACTATAGTTATTTTGAAAGTAACCAATAATTTAAGAAATTGGATACAATTTTAGTCAGCTCTAACAGAAATGCTTTAAAATTTAAATTTTCTGTAAAATGTTCCACATTTTGCTATTTATTAAAATTTTTATTCAAAGGCCAAATTGTATATAATGTAATTATTATTAAGTACATACTCACAATTATTATGTATTGGATAACCGCAGCACATACAAATGATATTGCAGCAAACATTCCACCAAGAATGATTTTTCGAAAAGCTGTATTTATGCTGATTTTATACAAAAGTGGATAGACAACAGCATTAAAAAGTGGTATAAATATTAAAACGAACAATGGGTTAATTAAATGAATTTGATCAGGCTTTATAGTCCAATTTAAAAAATCAATTTTGCCATTCATTAGTGTTCCTTGTAAAACCCAACGAGAACTCTAAAAAACAAATAAATTTACCTGCAACTATACATTTTACAATATACTTATATACATATATTACATTTATTTAGTTTCACTTTTTTTTTACTTAAATTCTTTAAATTATTATTATATTCAGAAGAATTCATAAACTAAACATAGTTTTCAAGGAGTGGATTATGCAATCGAAAAATGTATTTGTATATTCATTAATCTGATATGAAATATTGAAATATATAGATTAGATAGTATTATGTATTCAAAATATGGGCCGGCATATGTCGATACGTAAAAATTACCTTTATAAAATTTGTTTTTCAACTAACAATAATGAACAACTTACCTGTTGATCAAGAAGTGTGAAAAACATTGGGATTGGAATTAACATAAATATAACGTCCAACGCTTTTCTCAAATCAGATATTTCATGTGTATTGTACTTATCATCTGCGTATTCTAACCAATCTTTCCTTTTCGCTTCATTTGAAGAAGCTGTTATTTTTTTTTTCAATGCATGCTTTTACGGAAAACAGATAATATAATATAATAATATAGGTATATTGTTCATAATATTCTGTGTCTATATAATTTATATAGGTATCTATATACTTATATATATTTGGTAAATTATAACCATTAGCACATCTAGATATGGTGGTTTGGAGGAGACGCTTATCGCCCTCCCAAGAATATATATTACATCATAAGTCATGAAAAATATTATCTTCAATGGGGCACAAAATTGGTTAAGGACAAATAGGAAAGACTTTTTACCTACCTATCCATTGAAGGAGTGTCCTTTGGCGATGCGCAAATTCTATTTTTCAAATGTAAACGAACCATTTTTACTTTAAATTATTAAGCTGATTTTGAACTTATAAATCTAAACAAAAATTGAAAGTATGGTCCTTAAGTAGGTACATATACTTTAAAATTCCAATAATCAGAAATTAATAAATAAATTGTTAAAGGAAAAAATGGGGTGTGCACTGTGCATGCTTGCTGATTGATGCGTAAAACTGTAAACTTATTACAAGTAAATTTAAAATATATTGACTTAGTAAAGATCACAGGAAAAAATGTAATGGCCACACCCCCTCCCCAAAAAAAATTCATCCTAGCGCCTATGGTTATACTTATAACATATTAGTTTTTAACTAGGTACATATATAGGTATAAAATATAAACACTAAATAACAAATATTTACTTAATAGGTATTTTTGTTTTAAGCTATTAATTTAATATTCTTACAAATATGCATCCAATTGAAGTTGTAATCACACTGGACGTGGGTTTAATGATCTTATACAGGTTCTTGGCACTTACAAAGAATACTCAAACATTCATAAAAAAAATAAAATGGAATATAAATGTTTTATATCATAATAATATTTTTCTAACGTATTAAAGTAAATAAATAAAATAACAAAAAATATACAAAACAATAATAAATTACATAATAAGTGGGCAGCCACTAGCCAGGTAGGTATATACTAATTAGGCACGTACGAGGTAGGTCGTGGTAAATAGGTAATTGGTATAACTATACGTCTATTTTAACGAAATATTAGTGTTCCTAATATCAAACGTGTCATAGACAATCCAGGTAACTACTTTTATAACCTATTATTTTGTTGTGAGTATAATATATATAGTGTATACTAATGTAGTTGGTTAAGTCTTAAGTCATATAATTTCATTAATTTATAAGCAGAATTATTATGTATCAAATTATACAATTAATTATATCTTAAAAAACAATATATAGCTATCTAGCTATTCTTCGGGATATCGACAAGTTACGATTTATGGTAAATATCTTACCTATTGAAACCATCATAAGGATAGCAGGCACCCCAAACGCTAATGGAAAACATGAATCTTTGCCAAAACACTGAACTGATTTCCTCAGCTCCGGTGTAATGGACGACGATAGCAATGACCCTAAGTTTATAGTAAAGTAAAATATTGAAAAGTACGTTTGCAGACGATCTTCTTGATCTGGCATTACAAATTGGTCACCACCAAAAGCAGAGACGCATGGTCTTATACCACCTGTTCCGATTGATGTTAAAAATAATCCAACTATTGTAAATAATCTGCAAGATTTATATAATAAAACATTTTAGTGAAAATGAAATAATTTTTTAGTTTAGAAATAATACGTATAATATATTAATTACAATATATTGTATAACATTACATGTGTTAAAAGGAAAAATAATGTTCAAAAAATTGAACATAAGGTAACTTAGTATTTTAGTGTAAATATTTAATCATATTATAATAAGTACCTTTGAAAATCTAAACTGACTGAAGTGACAAGAGATGAAATAGCCACAATGATATTTCCGATTGCGTGTACAATAGACAAGATAAAGATAGTTCTGGAAATGTAAATATAATAGATGTATATACCTATAAATAATATACCTACCTAATACCTATATTATATATGAGAAAGATTTTTCAAAGATGTAACAACTACAAATAACAAGTAAATCAAAAAAAAATATAAAACATATTGCACTAAATGTTTAGTTATAGATACCTGCCTAGATATATAGTCTGAATTACTAATCTTAATATAAGATATTATTATTAAATATTAATACTATTAAGTATTAGTTATAAGTAGGTATTGCACTAAAATAGGTGTATAAATATTAAATTTAATTGATGACTTATTAAAAAAATATCCATAGGAATCATAAAATTATAAATGTAGGTACACAGGGTATTTAATTATTAGATATGTATTATTATGAATGTAGGTTCTCGTTTTACTAAAAGGTCAATATTCCCAAACGGCTACCGTCAAAAAAGGTTTTACAGACAGGTAAATTCCCAAATTGATCCGGTTTTTTACAACACAAATTCCTTCCCACTTCATACAGACTTAGAACTGTTTCAAAAGAGGTGTGATTACAAATGTGTTGGTTTTTTTTAAGGTTATATTCTAAGTAGATTAAAAAAAAAATTATAAAAATCATAAATTGTGAATTAAATGTTATTAAAAAAATATATTCAATTTTGGCTTTAAAAATAGAGAAAATTGTGTAAATTTTTGATGAGCGTTTTTTTTTATATAATAATCCATACGTGTTATTTCATTTGATGAAAATTAGTCTATGATGTTTCCAATAACCCCATTTTTTTTTCAATTTAGGTGATTTCTAATTTCTACATATTTTTATATTTTTATTACAATTGATTGCTGCTTTTTACAAACAAGTGTATCGACGCTGTACTAATTTAGCTTGTAATATTTATATTGTATATTAGACTTATTAGTTATTATACCATTCATAATACATTTAAAGAATGATTTTAAAAATTCGATTCGAGATACAATTTAGATTCAGGGCTTCTAAAAATATATATTAAGTTTGTTTGACGCAAATTGGAATTAACCTTTGGCTGAAAACGGCTACGCCCCCACATAGCAATTTTGTAGGTAATAATGAAAATAATAATATATAACTTATATTTGCATGCATGTCTTCAGTAGGTAGGTATTAATAAAGAAAAGCGTTAACAGCTAATGAAGAATATTAATTATCTACGTTGTACACTATTCTGTACACTTGTACAGAATTCATCAAACACTATTGAAAAACCACTTGAATTAATCCATCACAATCCTTATTATCTAAATCCTTAATTACTTATTGTATTAGAACTATAGAATTATTTTTTTAATACCATATCAAGTCCATACCCAAATTAAAAAAACCAAATATTTATAACGTATTAATTATCCCTTCCCCTCCACCAATAACATCATTCATTGTCTATGCATTTGCCTGATGATTTGATAACTTAAGAATGATTATGTGTTTAGGGGTTGTTTTTTGGGCATTCAAGTTTCATTCAGCATTATCGGTAAACTTCTTTCGCCCAAAAATGACGATATATGTGTATATATAGCCATATAGGTGTGGTATCAACAAAAGTTTTTATTATAATTCTTCACCAATTGGTACGCGGTTGGCTGTAATACACTAATACATGAAGACCAAACGGATCTTTATATTAAATTAAATAGCATACATTTACAACATTTTCCTAACGATAGGAAGTAAATAAAATCTAACAATTTAATAGAGGAAAGTTAAGTCGGTATGAGTTTATTAAATCTATAGCATTCAACTGGATACCTATACAAAAATGTAAATTAAAATTAAATCCATATACATGACATACCACTTTTTTAACAACGCCATAAGAATTAATGATAATAATGGAAAATACCCTATCTATATTATTTAATTATTATTTTAATGCACACGAACACAATACATTTTTGGAGAGTAATAGAAGCCTTTGAATGGCTTTATTAAACAAATGTTAAGACAGTGTTTTCTAAAATGTTGGAAGTGAAACCGTGGGCAAAAATAATCCAATTATTTCTAGGCCCAAAAAAGGAAACAATTTTTTCATATTTGGTCGAAAAGAGGACATGGGCGAAAAGAGGTATAGGTCGTTTTTGGGCGAAAGGCATACATCTTGGCATACAATTTTTGTTCGGGTTTACAATCACCCGTAGGTACCTACAAATAATAAATATGTGGCTTTTCTTTATTTTACTCAATTACTCACTTATATTTTCCCCAGTATGAATCTGCAATGATGGCTCCAAACAATGTTGATATGGATTGAAAGACAATAAACATATGAACTATAATCGTGGAAGTGTCTTGGTCATATTTTTGAACAGTTGTAAAAAATAAAATCAAAACCGCTAAAAACGTATGAATTTTTAAAAAATAAACCAACATTTTAATATTAATACGAAAGACATTATGTTAGTGTAAATAATTACCTTTAAGCCCATAATAACTAAACCGCTCACACAGTTCGTTTCCAAATATATACCAGACTGATTTTGGAAAACTCTATGCATTTATTAAACAATTTAGGTAACATGTGGGTTAAAAAATATACAAATTATATAAATGATAAATGTAGATAAAGATACTCACATTATTTTTTTTTTCCATTATAAAGAACTGTATGAGTTAAATAAAATTAATAAAAATTAACAAATATAATGTTTTCTTTAACCACTTTATACATATTTTTTAAAGTATTTAATAAAAAAGCTGGTGAAATTTAACGGTGTTTATAATTATTTCATAGATCAATCAGCTATATAGAGAGACTAATAATAAAATGGCATGCAGTAGGTACCTACCTAATAATTTTAAGTTTACACAATCACATTCGAATTGGATCTATTGAACCGTTGTTTTTATTTTATTACCATGTACCTAAGAACAGTAACAGTTATACTACGTTTACATAATGGCGTTTTAAAATTAAACCGTTTTAAAAGTTAAAACGCTCGCGCTATGTAGATTAAGAACTTAAAACCATTTTATTTGCTTAAACGTTTATATGTACATTTGATAAACCAGTTTAAGCAAATAAAACGGGTTTAAGTTCTTAAACTACATAGCGCGGGCGTTTTCGCTTTCAAAACGGTTTAATTGTAAACCGTTTTAACGCCATCATACAAACGTAGTAATAGATAGCAAATATAGGTCTTAGACCAATTAACTATTATGACATGAATGAAACGTATAATTTCTTTAAGCTTATTAATGACTAAACTAATTCTATATCACTTTATTAGTTACTTTATGTATTGAATCCCTATAACCACGTTTAATATACTAAAGTTAGGTTGGTAATTTAGTATAATATTAACCGTGCCTTTTAGACGTATACTTGTTTTTTTTTTGTGCTTATATGATTTGCCAAATTGCTTATCTATCGAATTTTCAAAAAAAAATACAAATAAAAAAGTTATAGTATCTTATGATAATAAATCAATATATTAATTATTAATATATATGTATATAGTATACATGAATGTATAAATATAATATAAATAACAATTAAGGGGTTGCAGTAGGTTGTGCTTTAAGGAAATTATTATAGGCAATAAAATATAAAGAGCAATTTAAAATTATTAAAAATTTAAATGCGAAATCCTTTCAAGATTTCCACGATTTACCTCAAATTTCGATCTTTGATGTCGCTGCTGCAGTTTAATATTGTAAATATAATAAGATCTAGTCCGTTGCAGTTGACCTGTTTTGCCTAAATCCACATTGATAGTCCTCCACCACTTCTTCGGCCAGAGATTTGAGTCTATCCAAGATGCAATATGTTAATACCTATAATATATAATATGTTGTATCTAGCAGCGCTATTTCTCTAGTTACTACAGACTCGCTTGTCTCCTTTTTTGTGGATTGGGCATATGTATATGCTATTCCCCAATCGGTAAATATTCCTTTTCCCACACTTCTTTTATTAGCAAGTATATACTCTCAATCATGGAATTATATGCATGCTTTAATACTTCCCCGGGTGACTTGTGGTTTTTGAGTCTTTTGATTTGTTATTCGATTTCCTCTTTTGATGGGGCTGGGCAGAGATCATCATTGGGTTCGTTACATCCATATGTAAATGTATCTACTGGTTCTTCACAATTGAGTAGTTTTTCAAAATACTCTGCCCACTTCTCCATTATTTCTTCTTGGTTCATCACTAGGCTTCCATCATCATTTTTTTAGAATTTTTTCTTGCCTTCTGTATCCTCCTCTAAAGCCATTTATCTTGTGATATAGCTGCCGAGTCTTGTTAGATCTGTAATCTTGTTCTGCTTCTTTTATTACATTTTGAACATACTTTCTCTTTTCACATCGGTTATAATAGTTTTGTTGGGGGTGTCCGATTTCTACATCCGACAATCTGGCGTCAATTATTAATCTGTTACATTTATATTTGTAGATTTACTATTACTTATTAATGAAATATGTTCGATATTTAGAAAAAACTATTTTTATATTTTCCCGAACAATCAACGGTTACATTTTGTCCGTGCTCCGACGTGCAGTGTAGTTCAATTTATTTATTTTATTTTATTATTATTATTACAAATATTACTTCATCGATACTATTCGATAGGAACGCATATCAATTCAACCACGGGGCTACACAGATTTTTGGCAATTACCCGTTTCCGCCAATATTACAAAAAGTTTTCATAAAACTCATCAATTGTTTTTACTTTTTCAGAAAATATTAAATACGCAGTTTCCCTAAAATTTACGAAATAGGCAAAATATGCATATGATTTGTCTGAATGTGTCGATTCTACGAAAGCATATTTTATTAGATAATTTGCAATATGCAATTTGCCATATTATTATTATTTTTATGAATAAATAATGTTGAACAAACAGAAAAATATTATTTATATATAATAGTCACAATTCACAAATATGGGGAAAATAATACAAGTACAACATTCAATATTGTTATACTTGATATAAATATAATATTATGTCAGAATGTAAATGCTTGTGAACAAAAATTACAAGACATATGATTAAGTCAACATTACATTTTGATGTCCACAACAACTGTTGTTTCAAAATAAACAATCAAGGAATACTACACTTTATGGGTATGCCAAGTTTTTCTGCATAAGTGCATTGTTCATGTACGCCGTAGCAGCACTTACGTTTTTTTATTATTGCAGTTTGCTGCACCGACTCGCGTTGTGATAAAAATAGGAGGGGGATGGGTAATCCAAAACAATTAGTTTAAAAAATACAATAAATAATAAACCCAAAAGGTAATAAAGTGTAATAAGTGACAAAAAAAATAATTATAATAATAATGTGGCAAAAGAAACCATAAACGGCAAAACATAAATAAATAATAATTTAATTACATATAATAATTATCCACACACGCTAATAATAGCGTGGTTGACCCACTGACCGACTGATAAAACTCAATATCGACCTGTACCCAGCGTCGTTGGCTGACATGGGTACTTTGAAACTGCGACGGCGGACAACCTCCGGAGTGGACGCAACAATCAAACTTCCTCCGACGTGGCTGTAGGGCGACCTGGCCCGGGTGGTGATTGATTCGGCACGTGTAATAAATACAGCAACCACAATGTCGCCAAACCAAAACTTGGTGGGCGATAGATGACGAACACAAAATAACTTAAGTAGTGATTGCAACAGTCGAATCGACACTTGATGTACGTCAGGGCGGCGGCACAACTTTATGACGCAAAAAATAGTGTCGGTCAGGTGGACAGGGAGGGGAGATGTCACCGGTTCGCACTTATCTATCCTCGCCACATAGCGACGACAGCCTCTAGAAGTGTAGCGGCGGCACGACCGGGTCCAAGTTCCAACAGTTCAATTTATGTCAAATTGTTATGTCTATTGAAAGGAAAATTAAATTTAACAAGGAACATAATATGACTCTGTATGACAATAAATAAATAAATATAATAATATAAATTATAATCAAAACATTAATATTTAATCATGTACGTTAATATCTATATAAAATTTTATGATACAGTATAAAACAAAAAAAACTAGTACTAAAATAACAATAAATAACATATTAATTAATATGATAGTTAACAATGTTAACATGATAGTAGTGAGTCTTCTGTATAACAATTTTGTGTATGCAGTAACATAACATTTCAAGTGAAGTTACTGAAGCTTGTTTTCAAGAAAACTTTGAGTACATTAACTGTATAAAAAAAATAACATTTAATATGAGTAACTTAATAACAATTTGAAAATATACTGAAGTGTTGTTTATTAACATTACTGCTCAAGTAAAATTATTATTTAATGGTCCAAGTATAGTAATTAAACTCTCCAATTGTTCCACATAATGATTTCCCTGGGTTTGCACAGTTTTCAATACACTCATGTAAAACATTTTTCTTAGCTTTACAAACCGAGAAAAAGACTGTTCCATGCTGATGAACTCTGAATGTAACCGTTCATTATTTTTCATGTAAAATTGACCACTCGCTAATGCTTGATAATAAGCTAATATTTCTATGTATATTTTGTTCAACAAAATAAGTTTATCTTTGAGACCAACAATCATGAAACACCTTTTTACAAACAAATTAATTATACATTAGAAAATATAGTAATGGTAATGATTTTAAATGTTAAATATAATAACAATTGATTATTTACATATTTGTTTGAAATTTAACTTGGTGGTGGGAGAATTTAGACCTCAAGAAGGAGGATCACGTTCATTTGGATACGCAAGAGACTTTGATCTATCGGTAATTTGAGTAGCTTAATATGAGCAATAGGATATTTTTAAATTACATAACCTTATAACTATGTTGTTCATTATTAAATATTGTTATTGAAATTATACTAACCGCTTTATCATTTTATGCATATATTGTTTGTGATACAAAAATAAATCATCATAATTTTTTACATTTTCAAAGTTTTCGTTTAATTCTGACCAGCATGTGCTAATTACCACTTGCTTATAATACTGCTGAATAGATGATACAAATTGATTCATCCAATGTTTAAAAAGATTAATCTATAAACATAATTTGCAAAATTACATAAAATAATGTATCAATATTGATAAGTTGTATGCCACATATTATAATATATAATATAGTGTTTATAACCAATGATACTATTTCCACAACAATGCCTACTATTCACGGGAATGCATACGTTGGTATTTTGTGTATGAACATATCTATACATATGAATATACGATGTATGCACTGAACCGTATAATATTATAATACAGTTCAGTAGATGTATATTATGTCTAAAATTACCTTTCTAAATTGTAATCCTGTATCATTTTTATATACATTCAATATTTCCCTGGCTTTCAATAAACTCCATGAAACAAATTCTAGTTTATTGGCAAACAAGAATACTCGTCTATACTTCAATAATATTTTGTTTGACAAAATCATATTCATTGGCCATTTAGGTGAGTAATTTAATTCTATACATTCCACATCCTTAGTAAAAATTAAAAATTATTCTTAAGAAAAATATGATTATTGATTATTTTACTTACTGAAATGTGAATAAATCCATTTAAGCCTGGAATAAAAGTCATCTCTAATGTCAAATTATGTAGTTCATGTCTTGGAAAACTATCTTGAATAGCATCATCTACAATAGATTTTAACTTGACTGGATTGAAGATGTTAGTGGGTTGTTGTCTGTTGGTTACAATACCATCAAATAGTGTCATGCACAGTTTAGATGAAAAAGACCAATTCATTAAAAAGAAGCACTGGGATAAGTAATATAAATGTTCCATTAAATTTTCTTGGAAAAAGTACATTTCCAATATTTGCTTATCACAAACACTCTTTTGAACACGAGCAGGTATTAGTATTGAATGTGATACATAGTCTATCATGTTAATAACATCAACAATATTTCCATTATATGTTAATGAATCGTTATGATCCACAAAAAATCCATAAGGCTTATTAAAGTCATAAATATTATTAACTGAATTCCAATCAGGTATTTGAAACAATTCATAACTTTCATTGTGAGAATATATTTTAATGTCTGTAACTTTGGTTATATTTTCAGTTGTATTACTATAACTATCTGTAATTAAAAAATATATTACCTATATTAATTATTAATTATTATGTATTATATTTTATGTATCGATTAACCAAGTCTTAATAACTAAATTCTGGGATAGTTGCTTTACTGTATAATAAGTTACAAGTGTTAAGTGTACCTCTTCTTAGTTCTTTATACAATTGTTATTAATTTATAAGTAAATAACACCTTTGAAAAGTGTGAATAAGACCATGATACAAATAGATTAAAACTAGTCCTAATAGTTTATGAATTCCAATAAAATAACTAAAACTGTTTTTCTTTTGTAAATATTTTACTATATCGAAATTGAAAATTTATTAAAAATTGTGATTATATTTTTAATATTTTTAGTATCAATTAAAATAACTTTTAAAATGATGTATTAAATTGTACAGGGATTGACTAACAAATATTTTAAATTACATAAATTGAAAAAAGTAGACAATTTTGAATGTCTACAAATTACATAGAACAAAAATTATTCCATTTATAGACAATACTAAAATAAATATTTGATAAAAATTTCAAATCTCCATAGTTATTTAATTTTTTAATAACAGTAAAAAAATTTATTTCACCAAAACTGAGTTTAAATAAAAATGCACATCTTTCTGTACTGTTAAAAAATATTTAGAAGGTATCGAGAATTTTCTATTTTAAAATTTTAATAATTACCAGTATTATCATTTGAATAATTTGACCCAACAATTGATTCATATAGATAACAGTTCGACATTCTTTTTACACAATTTATATTTTTTAAATCAGGGTCATACTTGAAATAAGTTGCAAATTGTTCATAAGTCTTCTGAGAATCAACAGCATCGAAACAACAAATTAAACTTGGTAAAAACACATTCTAAAAAAAATGAAATATAATTACTTATTATAACCAAAAAATAATTTAAAATTTTTTTTCACTTACTAAATCATTGAATTTTTTGAAGAAATTAATAGTTTTTCCACAATGTAATATATCATTTTTGTATTTATTTAAAAATAATGGAACTTCTACATTCTCATCTATTATAAAACGATTCCAATTTACACGACTATCAATATCTTCATCGTCAATATCTGGTTTTACTTTAATAAACATGCCAGTTTCTTCATTATTTAACACCCCTTTTAGTGCCCAATTTGATAAAAATCTAATAAACAATTCCATCATTATGAAAAAATTAAAAAAAAAAAAATTATAGTAGCAAAGTACTTGAAATAAGCTAAGCAGCATGATTCAAAAATGTATAACAACATCTTCAGAAATAAATCACTCGGGAATCGATATTTAAACAAATAACCATGAATTTTGTTCAACAATTTTATACCACAAGGTACATGATCTGGAATGACCATGCAACCATGTGTTTTAATACAACATATATTCGCTAACAACTGTAAGCGAGGAGTTATAAAAGATAAACGACCAACAAGTGACAACAAAGATTCGTTTGATACAGCATAAATTGATCGTTCATAATCATCCAATATATTAGATACAGAAAATATGAATGCCTGAGAATAAAAGAAATGTATATTATCATTTACAAGCTGCTAATAGTTTTAATATTTTATTTATATTCATACTTTAACTATACTATTGTCACACATTTCCTTCCATTTGGTTATTGTTCTACTGATTATTCTGTATAAATTAGAACACTCCAAAATTGGATCAGTAGCAGACTCAAACATTTCTGGTGTTAAGCCACTAATACTTATGTTTCCATTCCGTTTATACATAAGTGTTTCCTAAAAATATGATATAGTTTTAAACTTTTTAACTAAGTTATAATTATTCATATTTTATAAGAATAAATTAATGGTAGTTAAGTAGATTACAATTGTATTATATGATTTGGGACAATTTTCTATTAATATTAAATTTCCTGCACAACAATATGTCTGAGGAAAGCAATTATGGGATAATTGTCTCAATATATTAATAAAAATAAATAATTTTATATTGATGCCTCATATAAAAGTAAGCCCAAGCAGCTGGATATTCTGCATATAAAAGTCCCCTTCAACAATGGGACAATGGATATGGCTACTGCGTGCTGAGTGCCACTTTATTATTCCAACAACCACTTAGTATGCATTGTGCTAAGATTAAAACGGTAAAATATTTTTTCTGCCATGGTAGATTTTCAGAAACAAAAGCTGCCAATGAAAAATAATTTAGTTTGGGGGTTTGGTCTGATCAAAAATTGGTCGTCAATGGAGGGTTACTCTTATATGAGACAAAGTTAGGTTTTCAAAAATAAAATAATTTAAAAATATAATACTAACTTTATCTACAAGAAAATAAGTTGTGCCCATATTAATCAACATAAGTTTAATATCTTGCATAATACATATGCCGCTAATTTCTTTTTGAGGAAAATACGGTTTTAAGTTATGATCTCTCACATTTATTCCTGTAGCCATATACCAAAAACATAGAGCAGAACTAATCTTTTCTTCTCCTGTGATAGAAAATTGTTCAATTGTATTTGATTCATTCACTTCTGATATATTGGTGCTAATAAATATCTCCTAAAAATATATAGAAATATTAAATATATGGATTATTAATAAATACATTTTATTCTTTTAATATTTAGGGAACTAAATATATTAAATGAAGGCATTTAAAATGCTTTTTAATTACCTTGGATTCATGTGAACATTTATCATCTGTATATATTTGTTCTTTTTTTGCATTATCCCTACTACAACATACCATAAACAACTTGAATATAATAATGGGTAATACATAGCAGAAAATATATGAGTCATTACCTATTATTAATCTCTAAATGTTGTGCACAATCAGTGTGCTGAAAATCTGATAGACTAAATACACTTGTATAATTACTATAAAACAAAATCATAAAATATAAAAACAAATAAAAATGTAAATCATACATAAATCTAGTGCACTAATGTTCAAATTATTAATTTAAATAATATAAATGAGGCCACATAACCTTTTTCTTATATTTTCACAATAATTCTACCCCAATGTAGTTTATAATGAAAACAACAAATCTAAGCATAATCTTTTATAATTTTCATGCTTTAAGTTCCCATGGACACGAAAAATACTATCGTATAACAATAAAAACTGCTTACTTCACAATCTATCGTTCAATTCTTCAAAACTCAGTATTCACAAAAAACTAAATATTTACAAACTTATTTTTAAACTATACTAGATCATGGGTTTACAAATATGGGGTCTCAAAAAAAAAAAACTCAGTCACAATGCTCCTTACTATATCACAAGTCAAACACTTCACTTCAATTCACACAAGCACATTGCTGTAGGAGACACTGTTAGTTGCATATAGTGTTGCTACCCTTGACATCCCGTGATCCTTTACATAAACATATATAATATTTACTCCACTGTTGAAAAAGTTGCTAATGGCAAATGGGTGACTTTTTTTTCATGTAATAACAGTTGATGTTAGGTATTTTAATCACATACAATTATTTTCCTTTTTATGTTTATAGATTGTGTATAACTATTATGAATAATAATATAAAGAACAATACAAACATGCATTTTAGTTGTAAAATATGTTAAAATATAACAAATAGCAAAATAAATAAACAAATGCTATTCATTTTAAGAAAATAATACTACTGTTGATAATATAAATAAAATTATTATTTTTTTTTAATATCAAAAAAACCATTTACCCATATTTTTCCCAGATATTATTTTTGTAACCACATGGTTCTGAATATATCTTGTCCAATGTAAATAAATTAGGATAATCACTGTAAGAAAATATATACATGCATATTAAAATAAATATAAAATGTAAGGTTAGTATAATATCAAGTGAATTACAAAAATTTATCTGTATAATTGAAAGTATTAGTGGAGTTCGCTTGAAATGCATTGAAATCAAATATGTTGGGAATGTCTCTAAAAAATATTTAAATAAGTAACAAATTTAAACAAACTTAATTAAAGCATAATACTTTTCTCTTTTTGTTATACTCGGTGGGTACAAAGCACCATCCAATTGATTAAATTCTGGTGTAATAAATATGTTTGGGATATTTCTGTAAACAAAATTGCATTTAGTTAAATAAAATAATTTGATACATTTCAAGTAAACATTACTTTTCTCTATCTACAACATCTGATCGGTTATAAACAGAATACACAGAATTTCTTCTTTCAAATAAACTTGAATTATCTCTGTAATTATAATTATGTTAAGCATGTTAATTAAATATAAACTAAATGTATATTACTTTTCTTCATTTAAAATATTTAGCACTCTTGAACTGCATATGGTAGACATTGTGTTTGATTAGTTTTTCTAGATGTACAAAAAAAAATATATTTATATATGTAAATATGTTATAACTATTAATCCTAAGCTATATCAATGTAACCCATAATAATTTACACATATCAAACCAAATTATTACTATCTCCAAACCTTTAATACTATACAAGTCTAGTTTTCCAAAAATTATCTCTACAGCTTAACAATATACAATAGAAATCACTACTACAAGCATCGGTTGAACAAGATACTGTCAATAACAAGCAGAACGCTAGACCCCAAGATAAGCTAATTTGATTGTACGATAAAATATATGAATACATTGAAAATGATTAGAATGGGTACAACAAGTAAATAAAACAAACTATACTAACAACTTTCCTATTACTATGGACAGGTTATTATCTTTTGGCTATTATTTTGGTCAATCCGATAGTAATATTTTGTCCATTATCTTTAGTTGTGAGGACATGGAGGTTTTTGCAATGTTTCAATCAATATTACCATTATTGTTCTGTAATATTACACAACAACAAGCAGACAGTAGATCATAGTATTATTAATGACATAGGTGAAAAGGGATTTATCCTGAGTCCAGACTGATGACAACCTCACAATTTCAGAAATTGTAACTGATGAAGGTATAGTCAAAGATGTATGAACAGAAAACAAGCAGAGCCATCCAGTGATGCTGATGAGCTTAACATTAAATTCAAGAATTAAAAAATTTTTGATTAATATTTTCAACTACCTTTAAATAATATGTATAAATATTAAATACAGTATTAATTTAGATTATTAAAATAATGAAATCATTTATTTTTTGTATTTCTTGCTTTTCGTTTACACACGCACTAGTTCTATACATATATAACAAGCTACCAGTTACAAGGAGAATGAACTGCCAGCCTTGAAACTCGTATAAAGAGAACGCTACACCTGCATGCATTGTCTACGTCTTACAAACGCGTAACATGGCATATTGTACGTTCTGAATAATCTATTTAACTCAGGTATGTTTAATATAAGAACATTTATCAATGTAAGAAGTAAGAGTATTATTTAGTGAAACTTAGGTTATTTTTTAGAATTTAATTTTAAATTATTCAGATTATTCAGAATGTCCAATTTGCTTTGTTATGCGTTTGTAAGACAGAGACAACACATGCGGTTGTAGCGTTCTCTCAATCAATTTTTACTGTATCTAAATATGGTATTTTCATTTTTGGATAGCAACCTATAAGAAAATTGTTATAGATTACTATTGAAAAAACATATTTAAATATAATGATGTGTCAAGTTCTTACAGAGAACCTTAGTATGATACAGCACTTTTAGGACATAATTTGAACTACAAAACTTGTGTAATTTATACTACGTAATATATTGATAAAATAAATTTTTACTATTTTAAAGTAACATTTAAACATAATATGTAGTTATTAAAAAACTTTGAGATCTTTTTTTTTGGTACAAAATTAAATTAGTTTTTTAGTTTTTAACTCTTACGTTTTTTTTTTTTGATGCTTAATTATTCTTAAACAATTCCCATCCTAGCCATGCCCAAAGTTGGAAAAAGTAATAGACTGGAACAATTAAGACACACAAAATAATATAATATTCAACACTAGAGAAATCCATAAGACAGCTTGTTTAAAATCTGCAAAAAATATAATTAAATATAAAAACATAAGCAAACAAATCTATAATTAATCATTTACCTACCACACCCATCACTCAACTTAATAGTTAGAAAATATGTAGTTATTCCTTATTAGTAGGTATAATATATGTAAAGAAACATACGGGAATAATATTTTTATTATTTAGGTATAGAAAATGTATCTAAAATAGGTGTTTCAAATACCTAAATGAATTATTTTTAACAAGACAAAAATAGTTAGATATTTTATTTTTTATAATATTCGGGAATCTTATCTTAAATTTAAATTGTTCATGCGAATCTGAGATTGTATTAGTAGCATTAATAAAATCAAAAACGAATAGTTACATTGATGACACACTCAATTTGTTTTCCATACAATTTGCGCATTCGAATCTGGATGTAGTGGAATTAAACAATATTTTATGCAGCAAGAAAATACTGCACTACAACACTCTTAACTTAATTGGTATTTAATGAGATTCTAAACTTTAACTAGGGCACCATAAGATATGCAGTGCCTTACTTTAAATATTATGTGTTTATCTTTGAACATATTATTCCGATATTCAAAATTTCAAAAATTTTATTTGACAAAAATTGACAGTTTGACTCTTCGTTCAATATCAGTTTATCACTATAGTCTATAACGGATACCAATCACTATTTACGTTATCTACAATCGTATTGTAGCCAGTGAAATTTCATCTATTCTGTAACCATATAAAACATGAATGTTCGAATGGTATATACCAAAACCTGTGTGTCATGTTCAAGGTTTTTACCATGGCTAAATATACTAGTTTATTTAGCCATGGTTTTTACCACGATAGCAAATAAATAGATAGTACCACAAAGCCATGATAAGAATGTAAAAAACCGGGAAAACAGCAAAACACATAGACATAATAGAATTCATTTATGAAACTATTTTGAATTCTATTCTATTACAATTTACAATTCGTCAAGTGATTTGTGAGTTGTCTCTCTTTTCTAATCGATTCGCCTTACGGAAAGGACTTCCGCGTTGGACGTGAAAACAGCCACTGCGTTTAAAATAATATGGAATCCGTGGCTATACCCACTCGGGCGTTTGTTAACGGTTCTTTCTTGCAGAAATTCACCGACAAGCCCGTTACATTAATCGGAAACGTTTTAAAGGTATAGTACTTATTTAGGTATCTATATTTATCAATATACATGACACTTGAATGGCCAATGTTTGTTTTCTTAGGTGAGTCCTGATGGTAAATCCGTAACAATGCAAACAACAGACGACCAAGTGGTGACTGTTAATTTTCATGAACCTATTGACAGCTCTCTAGACGGATGGGTAGAAGTGCATGGTTTGGCCAAAGATAAAGGAACTGTAGCAGGTGAAAGTTACTATAACTTGCCATCATCAATAACTGATGATTTTGGTAAGTACACAATCCATGAATGGTTATCCCATCATAAACTTAAAAATATAATTTTTATCAAACCTCCTAAGGCCTTAAATAACTGTGTTGTGGGGGGACATGGTAAGAACCTCAATTTTGGTGCCTGGTAATAGCGAGCTGAGTTTCATATATATCGACGCCTTTCAAAGGACTAAATGGGAAATCCTCGCTAGCTAATCTTATCAATTACAGTCAGCCAAAACCTTTGTCAGAAATAGAATTGATTTTTGTTGAAGGATTTACATTCTGACACAAGACTAACTAACATTAGAAATATTTTTTTGGACGTTTCTCTAATTTCTCATTAATATTATAATCTATACTCCATGTCATGAGAGAAGTAACCCGTGTCCCGATCAATAATTCCGCTCATCTCCACGTATTTGACATACACTGAAAGGCACTAGGGGGGGAGGGGGTTAATTCTGTCAGTCTGCATGCCCGAAACAGGTTACTTCCCTCGTGGCACGGAGTATAGAACTAAAATTTATGAAAAATTAATAATTATTATTCTGATATCATGTTTTTATTTTTATTTTTCACTAATTTAACTTGTGCAAGTACTTATGGATAATTAAAAGTAATCTATTGAAAATCAACAATAAAGTTGTGATTATTAATTTACCTGAATGTTTTTTATATTTGTTTAGAGAAACAACAATTTAATGAAGCAGTTTCACTTATATACAGCCTATCAAACCCCTTGAAGTAATGAAGAGAAATGAATCGTTGATTTAGACATAATTAGTAATTTTTTTTTGTATTTAAGGTACTGATACTCTTAATTGTCTTAATTATTATTTTGTAAGAAAGATGATTACTTCTACATTTTTTTTAAATATGTTATGTCACAATATCTTTATTTTGTTTGGAAAATTACATGGTACTAATCAACATAATTTTAGATAAGTAGAAGATCAAATTATTTCATTGATTTAATATTAAAATCCTACAATTTGTAATAAAAGAATTCTTAGCCCTGTATTATGATGTACAAATCTATCTAGGGGCAAAAATAAAGAAACTAAGAGCTTATAGTATAGGCTCTCTAATTTAAATAAAACCATTAAAAAAATCTTTTTGAATATTCAATTGACCTGCTGATAATAAACGCGCGAGATTAAAAACACTATTTTTATTAAATTCTATTAACTAACTGTATAATTATAAAACAAAATTTTTCTTAATTAACATATCACAGAATTTCAATTTTGGAAAAAATAGTACATAACATTTTGGTAAGTATTGAAAAATATACCATTTATATAATATATACATGTAAGATCAACCAATTTTATAATATTTTTAAAATGTATAGTAATTAGCGTCAAAAAAGTCGTTTTTGAATAATATAAGCAATAACACATAAAAAAAATGCAAAAGCAAACATAATAATAATTTTGTCAGTTGTTTCACGTTGTCCATATTTGTTTAAAAGTTTTTCAGACTGAGTTAATGCTCCTTTGGCATTTTTAATTTCATTGCTTATATTAGATACAGTTGAAGATGACTTTACTGAAAATTAATAATAAAAACATAACTAATTCTAGTTGACAAATATAAAATTATCTAATATTATGATCTTACAAAGAGTTTCAAGAGTGTCCAAGCTTTGTTGAGATGTGCTTGCTAATTGTCTACTGACTGATAATAGTTGATTGGTGACGGTTGATGACTGTTTTAATAAATTTTCTTTATCCATTTTCAATCTCAAACAAAATATTATAAAAAAAAACATTTACTTGTGATAGATAGGCATGTATTACAAAAGTGAACTCTTAACTATAATAACAGTAAGTATTAAAATACTTTCATTGATATTAAATCATTAAAAATAAGTAAGATACCAAATACTTATCATAATGAATACTTTTATTTATTCTGTGCTAAAAGTACTACTTACTTATGCCGCACTTGTTCTTCTTTGCTTGTACCTAACAACTGTTCACTGGATTTTTTGTGAATCCTCGCCATACATTCTACATTAGCTTTTCTGAATGAAGCAATGTTACTATACAATTTCAATAAACAGTAGAAAATATTTAATATAAATTTATATTTTTTAAAATTAAGTACAATTAAATCAGTATTTATAGATTGATCTCCCAATAATGAAAACTGTAGAATAATAATAATAACAATAAACATTATAATATAATCCCACTATCCCAGTTAAAATCACTTAAATCGTAGAATATATATAATAACTTCAGGATAAGCTTACAATTAAATGGACAATACTCCTCTTAATTTTCTAATATAATAAATCCATAGTTATTTAAACCTTATCAGAAGTAAAAACAATTTTTTTTTAATTTTTTTAACAATGATTCTCGAATGTAAGTTTAAATAGTTAGTCAAACTAAAAATATCAGTATATCTCTGTATAATATCCTTAGCAAAAAGCATTTAAAACTTAAAACATCAAATATGAATTATGAAAAATGTATAATTAATTGTATTCGTATATTTTTACACAATAATGTATCAATATAGAAATATAGAAGTTATAGACAAGACACATTTAATTTACTTAAAACGATTTAAATTCTATGATTTTATTTAGAAAGTGCTTGTATTTCAAATTATTTGACTAGTATTATATAGGATTAAACTTCAATTTAAATTACCTAGTTAAATATTCTCTCTGATTACGGGCTTCTTCTAAAACTTCTGATCGTTCTTGTTGACTTTCTGCTTCTCGAGCATAAAGCTCCAAGTTTTCTATTAGATTTCTAAAAACATTAATTTGATTTCTACCATCTGCATTTAATTGTGTTAGGGATTCAATAGGTCCATCGCACGAATATATATCCTACATTTCAAAATATTAAATAAGTTTAAGCAAATATTTGACGTACAGTATCGTTAACAATTTACCTGTATTATAGACTTTAATGTCACATTTGTGTTAACTATGCATTCTCTGACTGTGCTTAATTCTTTTATCATCTTGAAATATAATAACTTAAGAAGCGGCGTTCTAGACAAACTTTAAATAAATAAACCAATCAAAGTAACCCAAAGAACAATGTAGGTACCTATTTCTATGAATTAAGAGTGAACTGTGAAGATCATCTATAAATTCTCAAACGCGTCAAATAAGTACGACAGTAATTAACAATTATAAATTTCAATAAATCGCCAGATCGGGATTTAAATATAATAAAAAAGTTTTTATGCGATTGATGCCATCGTATTATGATTTATGATTTGTTACAAACTAACAAATACAAATCATTTGTTATCTTAGTCCGTAATTTTAATCAACTATATTATCAAATACATCAAGATAGATAAGAATTATAGACCTTACCATGGTACACGATTAAAGATGTTACCAGATATCCGTGGTATAAGAATAGAATAATCATACAGATAGTCTATGATAAGAATTATACTAGTCTGAAATCTAAATAATTCAATAAATTCCTTGCGCACTAGACAATTTTTTTTTATTTTGTATTATAAGCTCATGTTTACGAAAAAATTCACTACATATTTTACTACTTAAGTGCCAAGTTGTATATTCCAAGTACCAGGGCTGATAAAATCATTGTTTAAAATAAACATGTTTTGGCGAACGAAATTCTTGTACTTAAGTAACCCGCTACCAAGGAAGATGTCAATTGAATTTTGATAAACTGGCAATCTATCCTTCATGTACTGGATTGATAAATGGGAGTTGAAATGCTTATGGTTCGGTAAACAGAGGAACAGCATCATTAAGTCTTAGGAGTCATTGTATTCGCATTCCTAAAGAATTAGTCTAAATGTGTTACAACAGCAATTAAAGACACATTGAGAAAAATTCAATATCCCTTATATTCTTAAATAGACAAATACAATTTACAGATATTTGACTCGTTTACATTGCCAGTAGTTTGATTTTCAATCATGAAGTACAGACTATATAGCACAAGTAGCAGTCACCTCTACATTTTTTTTAAATATTTTTTTCAACACATACTCTATTAGTTACGATAATCTTCTATATACTGCTCTAGTAGCCCCAAGAACAGGGTGAGTGTACTGTCTAATTTTATTGCTATCCCAAATATTTAAGAGGACGTGGTACATTTATTGTCTGCCTCACACACGAATGACAGGAAATTGTTACTTGCCAGTTATGATAGTTTGCTGACAGTTTAGATATTAGAGTGAGTATCACTGACCTATTATCAACCTGTTAGGTAAGAACATTATACGTGTTTTTTATTAACTCGTTTATTTTTTATAACATTTTAATTTTAAGTGAATAGTAGGGCTCAGATTTAAATGCCCTAAAAATATCAAAAAAATAAATTTAACATGTACAATTATGTAGGTATGTGAAATAAATATAAAAGAATTAGCAGAATTTATACTCATAAAGATAAATTTCAATCTTGTCAAATTTAATACATTTTGTTTATCTACCTGATATTATATAGTTCAATATGAAAATGATTTATGTTACGAAATATTGTTTATTGTTTATATTTCAATGAAGTAAATTCTTTGAATCATACTACTAGAAATAGGTAAAAATTTCAAGTGTTGTAGTTATAAAATGAGTACTTGAAACACATTTGTAGCTTGGAAAGCAGTGTAAGATATTATTTCAAAAAATAAATGCAAATGCAATGAAATCCGAGCCTTAGTTATGAGCATTTTTAAATATTAATATTTTACATACTCATAGGGGAAAATGTAAATCATTCAATTTCAAATAGACCAGTATTTTGTTTTAATTTGTTTTCAAAATTCTTAATGATTCACTAGATTGGAACTAAAATACAACAAAGTTGCCTGTTTTATATGTGTTAAAAAGAAACAGTTAATTAATGTCAGTAATCCCCAACAAAAATATATGTTATTTTAACAATATAACCTATAAAAAGTTTTAGCATAATCTCTATAATGTACAGTGTACAGATTTCTTTTTATGTATATTATATATATACATGTATACATAGGTAAAACACTAACATGAACAAAATTAAAACCTTAAATTATGTTAACTTTTACACTGAAGGAAACAATATTACTTGTGAGTAAAATAAATACATATCGCCCAAGTAAATTCAATAAAAGTCAATAGTCTAGCAATAAAAAAAATTACTCATTAATACTTCTTAAGTTATGTGAACATTATTGTCATAAATTATAGTTCAATAATGGTGAACACAATATCTTACAAAATTCTGAAATTATTTTACTATTTATTTTATATATGCACCTATTTATGAATATTGAATATTTCAAAAACAATAAAATAGGAAACAAAGTAAAAAATAACATTAAATGCAACTTAAAGTAATAATAAAAATGAGTTATAGTTTTTTATTTTTATTTAATACATAAACGACATTTATTTATATATAATTATTTTAATTTAAAAGTAAGTTTCTGTATCACCTAATACTTAACTTTGAAAAAAAACATATATATATATTTATATTTATATATATGTATATATATAATAAAATATAAATACATATATATTATATGAAGTACGACTTATTTGAATTGACAATACATACGAGGGCGTGTATTTTCAAAATAGTTGGTTTCCATAATAATTAAAGTCAATGAGAGGAATTAATAATAATAATAATAATAATAATAAAAAAGAGAGATGGGAGTATATCAGTTTTGGCCGCTCCACTCCACAAAATAGAGGAAGGCGCGATTTATATACATATTATTTTTAATGCTATATAATTACGGCAAATAAAAAATAATACAAAATCGCATTTTATATAGAGGGGCCAGGAGGGTTAAAGGATAAGGGATCCATTGTTTAGTTTTAATTTTAGCGATTACCTGAAACAAAAATTGTTGTACATTATGATGTAATACACTAAAAAAAAAAATATATAAAATTATACACTTCATGTGAGAGATTTTCTTTTAAATATTTGTGCACAATTTTGAAAATTGAAAAATAAAAAGATTTGAATTTCAGAGTTGACATTGCTTTAATTAGTTGCTGAATTGCAAAATATTTATATCAATATATAAATTCAAAGCTAAAATTAAAGTACATGAAGGCTCAGTTCTTGCTCGCCTGGTTCGCAGTAGCTAGAAAAATATTAACAAACATTTTTTTTTTGTCTCTCAAGTTTTTGTGTAATTATTAAACTATGGTAGCTATAGTAAAAAAAATTACGATTGAAAAATTTAACAAACTGTGAAAGAGAAATAATTAAATCGTTGAAAATTACAATTCTTCAGAATATAGTTTCAGATGTTTTTTAATATTTCAGTTTGTTTTTTGAACAAAGATCATAATTTTTTTTCATTAACGTTTTATTTGTTCATGGGTTACCTAGGGTAGCTGACGTCTGGGGGGGAAATGGTTGTGGTCCACCAGCTGCAGCAGCGCCAGACACAGGTGAGCCGCCTTGTGGTACAGCAGCACTTTGTCCATCATTATTGTACTCCTTTTGTTTCAACATGGTCCAATCAAAGATGTAATCATATTGGTGATTTAACGTTCTAAATAGAATGCGGAATAATTGTCTCAAGTACATATAGTCTGGTGATTCTTCAAATCTTAAACCTCTGCTGTAGTTTAGGAACATAGCAAATTCTGCTGGCAGTCCCTAAATTAAAAATAATCCATTAAAGAGGTTACCTAGAGTTTTATGTAAATTAATTATTAATATGGTGAATAAGGTTTAGAATTAAAATTTAATTAATTTTATAATTATATATCTAGATAAATTATAATATTGCAATTTAAATTGTAAATCATAACTATACATTAATTATTATTTGTAATATTTTTAAAATTAATGAAAAAAAAAATACAAATAATATACAGCATGATTCTTGTAACAGTCAACACTTAAAAAATACAAATCTTCAGAATGCTAGTGTTTTTAATTATTTAAATTTTCTAAAAAAGTTAATAGTTTTAAAAATAATGAATGTTTGGTGTTAAAATAATCATCTAGTATAAAATAAAATAAAGGCTTCTGCATGGATACATTTACTCTTAACTATTAGTTAACACAATAATTAATAAACTAAATCTATAAATTTTACTATAAAAACACATCTGAATATTATTAAATTTACTATACCCAGTGCTACGTTTAAGGTGACACTCATTCTAGTGGGACACTGTTTTGGACGTATTAAATTTGAAATCAATGATGTATGAGTTGAGGTCAGTATGCCAGGTATATCTTCCTCATATCTTTTATATTTTTCAACTGGTATTAAAACTTATAAGGAACCTTACTACATTTTTAAGCTTATAGACCCAACACATTTTTTAATTTTTTTTTATATATTTATAGAAAAAATTTGAAAATGTCTATAAATAGCCCAAAGAGTCAAAATATTTTGAAAATTATACTATGTAAAGAAAAAGCTAACATATTTGATAAAATTAAGTATCTACGTATTTATATTTCAACAAAATAAGAACATCTCTTCAGAACAAATCGTTAGTTTACTGGTGTTAAACGAATTTCAAAAAAAATTTTAATTTCAAATGTTCATAAAAAATTATTTGACTTTACGGTAAATTTTATTTTTTGTTAAAGTAGAAAAACTTAAGACTTATGAGGAACATTGTATTCAATTTTTAAATCTTTATATGAAAAGAATATTTATTATGAATTTTAAATTTAAAATAATTTTCAAATTTTCTTGAATAACGAATTTTATCGAAATTCTAATTTCAGGCACTCATGCAAAACTATTGTGAATTTAAAGAATAAATTCCTTTTTTTTTAAATCACTCTAATAAAAATAAAAATGTATGATTACCCTTATAATAAAGTTTTTTGACCCTACAAAAACATTTTTATCAAAAATAATAAAATATTTTGAAAATTGTATGGTGTATAGAAAGTGCTATTTAAACATTTGGTGAAAACATTATGTATCTACAGTAATTTTTAAAAATTTTAAATAACTGGTCATGTGTAAAAATTTCCGTTTTTCATAATTTTGTTTTTGTATTTCCCGACGCTTTTGAAAAATACTGAGAATTTTCAATTTTTACCTCTGATGCACCAACTAGATTCACTTCCTCACCAGAAAAGATACTGGAGTTGAAAATCAAAGTACAAAATCAAGTACAGACAGTAGACACACAAAAAATAAATAAATAAAAAAAGCACATATCATAGTAAAATCAATACATTCATTGCTTCGTTTAGAATATAATATGAAATACATATTATAAATATATTACCTTGCATAGGAATTCGACAGGTGTTGACATTTTTTTCTCACTAATTTTTTCATATTTCTGCCTTTTTGTTGCTGCCTAAAATAATTTAATAATAATAATTTGTTAAATAATAAATACACTATTACTATTAAATGTACTTTAAATAAACATGCACAATTCAAATATTATTATTATACCTTTAATCCTTGCCATGGCAAACATCCTTTATTAAAATACATAAGTACATATCCCAAGGATTCAATATCATCCCGACGGCTAAAATTGGAAAAAAAATTGAATTTAATAATATTTAAGACTGATAAATAAAAAATATTCAACTATCACTGTTATAATTAATTACCTCTGTTCAATTCCTAAATGAGCATTGATAGAGGCATAACGGGCTGTTCCTGTAAGATTTTTATCCTCACGGTACGAAATATGCGTTCTTGTACGCATATCTCTATATTTCTTAGCCAATCCAAAATCAATAAGAAACAACTAAAAATAAAAAATTGTATTTACATTTCATTCAATTTATAACAGAATGATATAATTTACTTTATTGCAATGACGTCCAATTCCCATAAGAAAGTTGTCCGGTTTAATATCACGATGAATAAAACTTTTACAGTGTACATACTCAATACGGCTGATCATTTGATCGGCAAGCATAAGCACTGTTTTAAGTGTAAACCGTCGTGAACAAAAATTGAATAGGTCTTCCAATGATGGACCCAGTAAGTCCATCACTAAGATGTTGTAGTTTCTCTCTAATCCGAACCATCTAGAACCAAAAAAATAATCATATATTTTTAACTTTTAAGCTACTTAAAAATACTGTAGAGATTTTTTTTATTTATATTAATTAGACAACATGTTTACAACTTTCTATACCTAACTTTTTTTAGGTATTATTGTATTATCTTGTTATAATAAACGGTCAAGCATATTTGTTAAATACAGAAGTTTAATTATTTAATTATTTCAATTCATCTATATTGATGCTGCTTAAGAGGATGTTGTACCCGCATATGTCTAACGTATAAAATACTAAAACACACATCCAGTAGAACCCATATTGTATTATTAGCTTAAATATTAGAGTGAACTGGCCAGCCTATTATCAAACTTAAATGTAAGAATATTATCAGTGTTCTCTCGTTAGGTTTCTTACGATTTTTTTATTTTCAAGTGGAATCGTAAGCATTTTTAAACACTAACATTTTACATACTCATAATTCACTTAAAAATTAAAATATCGTAAAAAAAAACAACTAGAGAACACAGATAATGTTTATTTAACTTTGATAATGGCTGGTCAATTCAGATTATTTCAAAATATTTTGATAATTAAATTATGTTATAACTTATATGTTATGTGTAGAAAATTATAATAGGTATTTTGTTAAAAATTCAAGTCACTACCATCTATGGTTATTCATTTTTGAATTACAACAAAAAAATAAAATAGATTTGGTCAAAAACTTGTTTTGAGTAAATATTCTTGTTTTTTGTACAGTTGTACATTTTTATGTTTTGCCTAATTATATCGAGTACTGAGGTTATAAAAGTTGAAAATTGAAATATTTTTATTTTTGATACTAAGTGATTCACTGACAAAAAATAGTCCGATTTATTTTGTAAAGCCAGAACTCTTACATATTTCATATTTTATCATTCATTTATTTATCATTAACTTGTCCAGGCCAAAGATTTGTATTTTTAATAAATATATTTGTACAAAATGTATATATGCCATATTTCTTCTAATTTATTATAATGTTGCTGATCCTGCACACTTAATGGCCCGTAAAAAATGTCAACTCTTAAAAATTATGATTGTTCAACTCCTTTGAATGTAACTTGCTGCACAGTAACTACTACTCAGCTACGGTGGTAGGCAATCCGACTACGTCGGATCGCGGACAATGGCCTACAGCATATCAAGTAGGCATTGTGCTAAAATACGATTGTACGCATGCTTGATCTGTCCGATTAAGTAATGGAAACCAATATACAAATAAAATACTAATTTTTACTAATTATTATTTCTCCTATAGGCTATAACCAATAGGAACCATTTATAAACAAAAATGTCCATCGTAAATCTCAAAATCACTGTTTGAAGCAACTCCTCAGATTGGACCTCATGTTACGCAGGGATAACGCAGCATTCTAATGGTGAAAGAATTTTTAAAATCGGTCCAGTAGTTTCAGAGTCTATTCAATGCATACAATCAAATCTTTCCTCTTTATAATATTAGTATAGATATACAGTATAGTATACATATTATGTTAAACCTATAATTATTTATATCCATATTTATATTTTATTTGCATTTAGTTGTGAACAAATTTTAATACAAGGGATCCTTTTTTAAACCGTATGATTAATTCAAAATATGAATTGGTGAAATACTTAAATTTATAGAGGTCAAAGATGTGTTTTATGGTGACAAAAGTCAAAAAAGTGAAACCCGCCTGAAAATAGAAAACGAAACTAGCGTTATAGGCGTGGTATATTTTCCTTGCGTCTCTATTATACGCAACTCCGCCCGGTGACCTATAAACCTAATTTCCTACTTGCATCATCAAAAAATAAAGACGGACCCAAATAATCGTCCACCCTTAAAATTGTCTCACATTCCAATTAATCGCACCTTTCCACAATACGATAATAATTAAACATAATAATTTATTACAGTTTTTATTTTATTTTTTCGTTTCGAGGAAAACAGATCAAATTTAAAGTATAAATTGTACAGAAAGAACCTTTACGTACCCCGAGGCAACGTTAAGTGAGATCATCACTAAACGACAAATCCTTCCACCACAGAGCACAGGTCTTTTACAATTACCAATTATAAACAATAGAATTTTAAATTTATATATTGCATTATTTTACGTAGATAGTTAACTAAAATGCTTATAATTTTGAAGATGACCAAAAATTATACAAAAGAATATGCCAAACGAAATAATGTAATTATGATTATTGCATTGCGACCATACATTGTTTGTCTGTTTCACTAGTAATTAATATTGTGGCAATTATAACTGATTATTCATAATATTATATATATTATATTTATATAAAAATAAAAAAACTAATACTAATTAAACCAGCTTGAACTAAAAAATAAAAATAATAATAAATTATCTCGAAAAGTAAAAAGCATAATGAAATTGTAAACAAGGTTAATTATTACCAAATATATCGTAACTCTACTTTTATTTTAAAACTTTTGGAATATATTTTGTCCAAATAAGCCACAAGGAAACGATTAATTTATACTCATTTATATAACATAATTACCATTCAATATTATTCACATTGTCTGATTTATACATGTGTAATGTACAAGTGCATAATATACACTATTGGATAAATAACATAATATTATATCAGTTTTAAACATTTTCCATTTATTTTTGAGGTTTCCATTATTTGGATCAAATGTTGCCATAGGAACACGCTACGCAACAGAAACGGATGACTGATTCAGCATGAATTATATAACTTGGACGGGACGCCTACGATTACAAATTATATATACTCCTAACTCATAAGTATAATAAAATAAATATGTGTATCAAATTTGAGTAAAATCGGGTCTTTTTAAAATTATTATTAAAATAAAAATGAAAACTACTTTCAAAATGTTATGGTATAAATGCATAATAATACATTTTTATTTTTTATTTTGATGTTATTTTCTCTAGAGAAGTCAACATATGTATACAAATGTGTATGTAGTATATATAAATATATTATATATTATACTAGTAATTTAGTTCATGATAAAGTAACACTACTTAATTAATTATTTTAATAATCCCGTAATACTTCTTTTATAATAGTTTAGTACACAAGGACGAAAACAAATCGAATTTGATAAACTTATTAGTAACGTAAGTTACTAAATACTGGAATATCCCTAAAAATAATTATTGACCAATAATATGCAAATAAGACTTCGATAAAATCTATATTAAAATAATCAATTAAACTACAATAAACCTATTTGGACTAAAAGTTATATAACCTACCAATAATTAATACAAAAATATAAAAATAGGGGAAGTCGTTCTGTTGGTAACTGTTTAGTAGATTTAAAATGTACATCGTCATTGAGTAGGTCACTATAATGGATGTGTTAAATTTAATATTCAATGATAAAACATTGTAGGAACTGCTATTATATAAATCAGGAAATTGTTGAACAAAAAATAATATATTAGGTTGTTTTTTGTACAGAATGATATAATTTAAAAAACGGTATTAAGCAGGAATAGTATTTTCTTGAACTGTACAAACCAAGATGACGTAAAGTACTAAAATAAATTACAGAAATCATATCTGTTAGGAATAGTATGAATTGGGATATTATTACTCAGGTCTATAGAAACGGAACCGATATTAAATAGGAATATTAATTTACGAGATTGGTATTAATGGGAACAATATTATACAGGACCGTATTTTTCGGGACTGATAATAAATATGAATCTTATTTTACCGAAAAATCTATACAATCTTGACATTGAGTAATATTGTCCAGCTCAATACCACATACTGTAAAATAAGATCTTATTTAATATCGGTCCCCATTTTTCCAGTCCTAACTCCTCAGTAATATTATCCTAATTGATTCTGCTCCTAATTAAGAGTATTCAGGAAATAGATATCATCCTAATTTTTACGATCCTTGTAAAACCGTTTCAAGAAATTATAAAATACTATTAATGTAAAATAAATAAAATTCTTTAAAAATGTTGTTCCTCTTGGATATTATCATTTCAACCAAATATTTTTCCGAAACATACTGATCCCTGTATGTAAGTATTTTCCTTATATGACGTCGCCAATAAAAATTGTAAAAAGTATATCATGTCTAGAAAATGCAAAATTGTCAAATATTACGGATTTTGATTTACTAAAAATCGATTTTATTCGATAACTGGTTTTATTCCCATCTTACGTTATTTTTGATTCTGAACAAAGCGATATAGGTAAATGTATTGATTCACAATAATTTTTTTTAGTAAAAAAACTTGAGGATGGTTTTGGGTAGCAAATTGGATCTATTTAGCAGTTTGTGGGAAGGCGGGGGAAGGTTCAAAAGTAAAAAGGAGGGCAAGTGGGTGTCACTCTGCTATACAGTAGAGGTTACAAGTGGATCACTGTAATGGATGGTGTTAAATGTTAAATTTGAATTCAATGATATATCATTGTATAAGAAAAACGATTCTGATCGAAGACTGTCAGTCAGCTTATGATATTATTGTGGATAAAGTTATTTATATATAACCTATGTAAGTGGAACATTGCTTATGTTTTCAATACTTAGCTATAAAAGTTGAACCTAAAAATAATTATTACATTTTAAATATGGTACATTTTGTAAAAATTCGAACTTTAAATGCTTATAAAAATAAATTGTGCCTATGTATTTTTAGTGTTTTTCAACTGCTATATTAAAATCTTAGAATTAAAAAGAAAAATGTATAAGAATTTTTAACACAAAATAATTTGCACATTTTCGTGATATTTACGTATTTAGTCAAAATTCAAAGTTTAAATAAAGTTTATCAGTGATAAAATGAGTTAACATTTTAAAAGATTAAGTATTTATCAAAATTACGAACAATTTAAAATTACATTGTAGATTCGTAAATACATAATTTTTTTTTTAATAACAGCATCATTTCTCATAAGTTTTTTAATAGAAATAAAATTAATTTTGTTATTATTCAAAAAATATGAATTCTTGAAATTTGAAACATTCATCTATTACTTAACAGTTAACATATGTACACAATGACATTTTCAAAATATTTAAATTAGTTGTTAGCTACTTATACGTCGGTATGGAGTCCATTTATTTAATACGTCCAGTATGGTCCAGTAATGGACGTAATAAATAAGATAACAGTTGGCAATAATATATTATATACTGTTATAATATATAACTTTAATAATTACTGTTTTAAATTATATATGCGATTTGTTTTATGCAAAAATTTGTTCAACCTATGGTACTAAAACGAAAATTAATTTATAATAACAATATAAATAAATAATAATATAATATCTTAAGCGGCAGACCGCCTACGCTCAGAATCATTTTTCGTATGCAATTTGATTTATTTTTCAATTGATTTATCATTGAATTCAAGTTAAACATAAACATTACAGTGACCTACCTATACTCAATGACAAAATACACTCATCAAATACTGTACAGCATAATGGCTAGCAAGTTCCCCGATTTAAATTTTTCGAAAATAATCGAAAGACCCCAAGTATCAACAAAATCCATTTGCTACCAGAAACCACAACAATATTGAAACATTTTTACTGCTCTAAAAGCTGAAAATTGAAAAATATACATTGTAAAACTAATAACCTTTTTAGAATTTTGTACTACACTTCATTTCGCTTTGTAAGGGTATTATATATTATCAATTCGAATTAAATCAAAACAACGGTTGTGTGTTTTGTAATCAAAGTTATAAATAATTACAGCAGAGTGCAGACCATTAAATGTGTATACAGTACAGTATAGACTCTATACTATGGAGTATATACCATACAGTATAGGTAACAGTAAAACAAAAACAAAAGTATTAAATGTCACGTTCATAGACAATAACTAACATCATAAATCAAATTATTCGAAATGATTCGATAGCATAAAAATACCATTGAACCAACATTTTCATGTAATTTAACGATAGACAAATAAATTAAGAAAAATATTTAATGTATTATGACCAGAAAAATAGTATTCGTATAATATAAGAAAAGTATTTTTAATTAATATCGTACTAAATAAAATAAAATTACAATATAAATAATAATACAAAAAATAGTCAAAAATTTAACCCTAATGTGTAAAAAAAAATATTAAATCTGAAAAATTAGTTTTTAAATGTTATTGTTAAAGGTAAAGTGTCAACCTTGTGCAGTGCAGATATAATATTAGTGACTCAGAATATAAATATAATTATATGGGCTCAACGGATCAATTATTTAGGGAATTAATTATAATGTTTAACCAACAGAATTCATGGTCATCGAAATGTAAAACTTTACCTATTTAGGTGATATTATATTAAATATAACCTTGACATTTGAATAATTCAATAATATGGAATACATTTATGGTGTCCAGGATAACTATTTTCATATGAAGTCAACTTTAACTTAACCATAATACCTATAAGAGATTTTTATAAGTTAATTTATTGTGACATAAAAACGTAATAAATTATTTGAACTTAATACATTTTAAACAATAGGCTAAGATAATTAATTGGATGTCTTTTTAAGAAATTCCCAATTCGTGTAATAAATAATAATTAACTTCCAAAATGAAATTTACAAAAACCACATAATAACTTAATAGTTTTACAGCTGAAAATTTAATTTTATCCATAGTTTTTATTAAAATTGTCGACCCCATTTAAAAATTATCAGCCAAGTTCACCCTTCACCGGGATACCTTGCAATTCTCGACAATCCTCCAGAGTTCAAGCCGAGTTCAAGTATTTGATTTATAATTTTTTTTATTGGAATACTACCTACAATATCTCCGTATTATTCTCACAAATTAGTCTGTTTTGCGATATTACTACTGAAAACCAGTATGTTCATCCTAGAACATTGGCGCAAAGGTAGAGCACAAAAAATATCATCGACAAACACACACTAATACACTACGCGTAAAAATATGTCAATAAAATTATTTCTATATATTATCGAAACGCATAACCGCGGTCGTAGGCACCAGCCTATACACGAAGTACTTATAGTACTTCTAATGTACATGTGATTTGTTCACGTAACAGTCTTCTGTTTTATTATTGGCCATTAAGCGGCACAGATTTCGCACGTGTTACCGTAGTGAGCTAGCGTGGAAGAGGGGGGTGGGGGTTCTGAGGGGTTACAGAAGTACAGAACGTGCCGACTAAAATTAAATTCGTTTCGATATCCAGAGCTCATAATTCCTCGGCGATGACCAAACGCGAATATCAACACAACACAAATTGTTTGAAGAAAAACGCGGCCGTCGGTTGCACGGTGGTACACGCCGTGGCCGCGTTGTGTGTATTAGACACGGCACGCGTACCGCATATTACGCCGGAGTGCAGCTGACGGGCCCCAGACGAAGACAATGATGATGGTTTAATGGCCCTAGAGCGGCGTTGCCAGCTGTTGTCCGGGGACCCGACGGCCGGCGTAGTAGCAGTCGTACACGCCACAGTGTTGTACACTTGTACCGCGGGTACGCGCGACGTTGCCGCGTCGTCCGCGCGCGCAATAGAAAAGTTTCGTGATAGGCATTATTATTCCGCGGCAATCGTGGTACATAATAATATTATTATTATTATATTATACACGGTATATATTTGTGTGTACAGTTACATATTATATTACTATTATTTTATAGTGGCGTCAGTCGTGGGCTCCAGGAGAAAGAGCCGCCGGGAAAACATCGTTACGTAACGAGAATAGTATAACTACATACATAGGTACGACGACGTCGCCTATTGAGTATTCAATCAAAACTTCTAACGTCTAATGAGTAATAGCTAATAATACTATTCAATTATAATAGTCTGTTGTTATTAATATTTATTGGGCGGAGGGGTGGATATTTTACAATATTAATTATCGACAAACATTATTTCGGGTAGTGACGAAACAAACGCGATTTTTTAAATTTTAATATACATCACCGACGGTGATTAAATAGATTAAGATGATAACCGTAGGTCTTGTATATTAATATTAATAATCAAAAAAACCTGAAAATGCAAATATCATAATATTCAATTAATTATATATAATAGGTATTATACTTTATAAAATGATAATAATTTGCATTTTTATATGGTTTTAATCCCTTAAAGCATTACTTACAAAATCATAATTACATAAACAATATTTAGGATAGTATACAATCTTGTATTCAAAAACTTAGTACTCAATACTCATGACGGCTTGTAAACTTAATTACACGTTCACTTTTATTTTAGGTATTGGAGCCAGTTATAGAGTATAGTTGCTTATTATTTTTAAGGGAATCGCGCTACTTGACATACTTGATATTTAATAAGAATACCCAACTCTATTCCATCAACCGACGAAAAATGACATACATTGTACCCACTACGCTCAAATATATTAAGTATTCAAACAATATAGGTAAAAATAATAGTATAGTTTAAAAATGAAATTCATTGGGGCAAAACAATAGTGAGGCGTCAACACAGTTACAACTCAAGAATCAAGATACAATAAATATTCTAGAACAGAGAATAAAATTTATAAAACTAAAACAACTATAGGATGTCTTATTAAGAAAATTACTGAAAAACGATACCAATAAGTGTTTATAATGTTTCTATGAAAAAATTAAATAATTTTGTTTCATATTTATGGACAAAAAAACATGAAGCCATATTTTAGTTTTTAATACTATGTTTTTTATAGTACCTATATAATCCAATAAACGTGTGTACTGACTATTGAACCCAGTACGGCAGACTGCACACATTAATTTATATAATACAAATTAAAATTTCGATATTTTTAATTTTATGATGTTTATACAATTAAAATAACTTATATAATTATTAATAACTTATAGTATAGGAGGACGTAATGCCCGCATGTGTTAGTCCGTCTTAAAACGTATAACATATACCAACTTTTCGTTCAGCAGAACCAATTTAAATTCTGTGAAGTTAGTCTAAATATTAATTATTAAAGTGAATTTAAGGTAAGCCCATTATCTTTGTATGTTAGTTGTTTACGATATTTCAATTTAAAAGTAAGATAATATGAGTATGTACAATATTGCAATTCAAAAATGCTCAGAACTTGCTCAAAAATTTAAATGTTGTGAAAACCCGACGTAAAAACATGAAATTATCACTTTCATGTTTAATAATAAGTCATTTCACTCTAATATTAAACCTAACAATACAAAATTGATTCTGCTGAAAGCAAATTTGCTAAGTTTGTAAAGAGTTAAAGACCGATATTGCACATAAGGGTTTTGTGTCCTCTTTACATAGATAAATCGTCCTAAATGATAAATTATCTTGGAACAATAATTTAGCCCAACACAAAATATGACAAATTTAATAAACATAATATTATATGATAAAACATTTCGTTAAAATATAAAAATTCCTAATCAAACCGAGAACAATATACTAGTCTATAATAATATATATAATGGTTTTACGAAATAATCCAAAGTAATTTGTTTGAACAGTCATATTTAATAATAATTTTCATAAAATTAAAATTAATGTTCATTAAAAAAAACCCATAGTTTTATTTTCTTTTAATAGCTCAAAATGTTCTTACCTGGACAAAATTTAAAATTATTATTTATAATATTTATTTTTAGTTTAAACTCTATACATTGTACTAAAATATAACGCAACAAACCATAACATTCAAATAATTAAAAACTTAGTGAGTACAGACAAGTAGACAACAATGTTGATTTAGACTAATTTTTCAAGCATCAATTACGATTTTCTCAAAGGAGAAGTCAGGATGGGCTTTATGGGCCCTATGGCCTCTCAGACTAGTTAACAATTAGTACAATTTTAATTATTTATATTTTAATATTGATTGATTCATAATTAAAGAATCTATAGAGTATAGACTCAATAGCTTGTAAACAACAGTAGGTTTCCATGACTTTATACCTCATCGATCATCCTAAAATAACTAGCAGTTTCAGAAATTACAGTTGAGCAAAAATGTTTATCCTTATTTAATTTTCTATAATGTTACTATTATATAAATACTTTCGAATCTAAATTGAGTTAAAGGAGCCTACTAATAACCTAGATTAATAAAATACTATGTTTCAATGTTTGGGCGAGTGTAATGTACGTGTAAGCGATCCACGTCCAAGTCTATAGCACTCATGGTTCTAAAATTTCGTACATAGGTAATCCTATACCCAAGGTTAGGTTTTTCAAATTTTGCACTTTATAGGGGTGCTTATACAGGGAATATCTACTGATATATTATTTAATTTTAGACATATACATAAATATTTTGTCAAAACCACCCAAATTACTGTGCTAAAAATATGTGTACTTTACATTTCACTGAGTAAAAGATAGGGTAAATCCACATTATTTAATTTGCCTTGGGCAACGCCACGCAGGATGAACTATGTTTTATAAAAAAAATAATTAATTAATTAACTTACCTCATATGTGGTATTCCAACCCCTCCTTGTAATACTTTATAAAGTCTGCTTTCATACTGCAGCTGAGGATGGCGAGCTTTTGCACTTTCAAATTTTATTGCCACCTCCTAAAAAAAAAATACACTTTTTTAATTGAATGTACCTACAAGATAGATCTATGATAATAGGTTTAAATGTATCTAAAAAAAAAAAACATACAAATCATACAAAACCTAGTATTTTTATAGCAATTAATGTAATAGTTTTAGAATATTAAACAACTAAATCATTAGGCACCTATCTAACTACCAATATTATACATTATTCTCTAGACTTTAATAACTGAACATTTTATTTAATTTTTTTTAAATGTGACAATATAAAAGTTTGCTAAGATAGATTCCCATTACAATTCTTTCTTTCTAAAATAATTATATATTTATACAAATTGTACCTATGTAGAAATATTTAATGTCGTCTTTATTTATTTTAACTGGGTGGAATTTTTAGATGTTTTAAGCACTTAATTGGTTTTATGCATTAAACCGCTACTAAGATCATCAAAGTCTATGGCTTTAAAAAATATATAGTAAAAAAAAGTAGGTACAATAGGTAATGTAGGTTTGTAGATTATTTTAAAACTTACAAAAAGTTATTAACATGGGTAGGTTTATATAAACAAACAGTAAATAATAATGTATAAATAAGCTTATTAGGAAGGTATCACATAGGTGGATATATTATTATTATATTTGAGAAAGGATATTATGTTTTTGTTTTATATTTAACACCTTGGACCTGAATACTATAACCAAGGCTTAAATTTCAAGGTTTGATATCAGAACTATAGGAAGGTATATTAAAATCTATCGATACATCAAATTATTTTTTAATAATGGATTGTAGTAGGAACTTGTTACTTTTTAATTACCTACAAGACATTTTATAATAAAATTATTAAAATCTTTAAAATTAAATTTCAATATTGTTTTTGATAGAAATTCACAATACAAATTATTCTAATATTTAATAAACAGTAAAACTACTCACAATTTTTGAAAAGGTTTCAACAATTTAATAAATATTTTAATACCAACAACTTACGAATAAATATAAGTTTTAAACTGGGTATATTCAATTAGTTTGACGGCATAGTTTACCATTCAATACAATTCGTACCGTACATATCTTATAAAAATAAAAATAAATATATGTGAATTTAAATGAAATAAAATAAGGTAAGGTAGGGCTTAAGAAAGGGGGCTAAACAATCCCCGTTTTATCAGAAGCCCCCCCCTCCCAGTTTTAATCATATTTTAGTTTGAAATATCAAACATCAGGGTGTGTGCTGCTGATACAATTCTAGCCTCCCCTCCCTAGAAAAATGTCTTGTTGCACGCATGTAGGTAAGTATCTTTAGGCTTTAGATAGAAATTGGTTCTCAAGAATTTAATATAACTAGGTAACTACTCTTAAAACTATTTCAGCATTAATATATTCTCTTCAAAAACATACCCTAATAAATTTCAGCAATATACACTGGGTCCCTGATTTTTTTTTGTCATAATTACCACACATACTTTTCACACTATTATTCCAATCTACTACTGCGCCATAGTTTATATAATTATTAATCGCATATAATCACATCCAATCTGGTGGTAATGGAGATAATGGCGGTATTCAAGATAGTAGAGAAGTACCTACTACTTTTGTCTTTTGATCATACATTTAATCCAAAAATTAATCTATTCTTTAAATCTTAGACAGAACATAAGTAATACAAAATCCGGATTTATAATAAATGTTAATATAAAGCTTTATCTAAAAGATTCAACCGGATAGAGTCTACAAATTTACTGTACTTAAAAACTGCAGGTGGATTCAGCAATTAATAATTGAAATTATGATAATGTCAATACCTATTGGGCAGCAGGTGTCCTGAGGCTAAATTTCCTTTAATAAATAAATTTATAAATATAAAATATAAAACATCCATAAATGAAAACAAATACGATTAACCTACCTACTTATCATATTCATTGCTCTATTTACTACAGACAACTCGTAAGACCGTACATTATTGAATTTCCTATAAAATGTTTTCACACATTCAAAACTGGCACAATATGTTCCGTTAAATGTGATGTCAGTTATCGTGTTGTACGCATAATATTTTAATTTCATCCACAATAGCGAGTTTGACTAAAAATCTTTGTAATTTCTGTTTTACTACCTAATCTAAAAAACCTCTCAGTAATACCAACTAACACAGATTCTTGTTTAACTTCTTATTCCTATTATTAGGTACTCAATTATAATTAACAGTTATAATTTTTATTCATTGTTAAATATAATACATGTAAATTTTATATAATGAAAGAAACTACGAAGCTACGTGTTTAATCGTATTTTCATATATCTCATATAAATGAGAACAAAAGCTATATGGGGACTAGCCATATAGGTAATGCATGTATGGTCACCAAATAAATGGAATATTTCATAATGTGCCCACGTACCGAGGGACATACCATTATTATATTGATAACTTCTTTCAATTAAGTGCCGACTACCCGTGCAACAATCGCGAACAGCCAAACGATATCGCGAGCGGTCGAGTCCCCGAGTAGTAAGGTATGAACCCGCTACATTGGCGAGGAGGCCACCGTCAGACATCAGTCTCGAGCAAATTATGTAAATACACGTGAATATAAAAGTATGTGTTTATGTATAAAGGTATGAGCACATTCGATGGACGTGCACACGCGCGCATAAACGCACGCACGGTCGGTGTCATGTCCACAAGCACGAACGGTGTGGTGTAGACGGGGCGAGAGGAAACGAGGATGACATATAAAAATAAGCTTGAATGTATGATTATTATTCTCACCTCGCCGTTGATAACGTTGAGCCCGAGAAATATCTCGCCGAAAGACCCGCTGCCGAGCCTCCGGACGACACGGTACTTTCCACCGCCTATATAATCGTGTTTGAACGTACTGGCGACATTCGACATTTTGCGGACGACTTCCCGGACGGTTTACAGCTCCCAAATTTGGTTATCGACGGACGCGTCGGATGTGCCTGGGGGGCGGGAGCGCGCGCAGCTCGTTGCTTACGTTTCGAGGATGATATTGTTGTACAAACTAGTCGGTTTGCCGATGACTTATTCTAATGTTCACATAACGATCGACGAGACTGGAGAAAATCGACGAAAACAAAAAAAAACAAAAAAAATTATTCCGATTACGTCCGATCGCTTTGTTGTTGTTGGCTCGTCTGACATTAATTTCGCCGCGACTCTAGCGACACTGGCGGTGTACCGGGACGACAGATTTCAAAGAGATCGCGGAAAAAACGGTCCTGCGCCACACTGTGACGACCACCTCATCGGCGCGCGTACGATTCAAAGAATAACTGTTCGATTTCAAGTTTTAACGATCTTGAAACTTCGTTGGGTACAATTCATCCTAAGCCGCAGTGCTCTCTGACTGGCAGATCCTACGATTATTTTGGGCGCTCGTTAATTATATAAATTATATTATATACGTATAATATTATTAAACGATTACAAATTTATATTTATTTTATGATAATTATTATACTCTTTTGGGTAATCGCCAATCGTTACTGTATTATATATTAATATACAGAGTGATTCACCAAGCATGTACGACTTCTCTTTTCCTTCAATAATAAAGTTTTTCAAAATCTGATTTTTAGAATTTAATAATACGCCACTTGCGCCACGATTTAAATACTTTTGTGCTTCCCCGAGGATTACCTTTTTTTTGGGTACACAAATGTTTGTTTTCAAATGAGAACCATTGGAACAACTATTGCAGTTTGGCTACCACGCAATTTTTTTTTTTTTTCTGAAACATTTTTGCATTAAAGTTTGGGCAAATCATTATTTTGGAAGTTATACCCCTCCAAAGATTGCGATTTTACGTTTGTACACTTGCGCTCAACTCTATCGTTTACGTGTATGTAACGAATTTTTCAATTTTTTTTCTGAAACCAATGTTTATGTATAACAATGAGTTAAGACCGATTATGGTGCGAAAATAAATCGTCAGAAATTATTAGTTTTTAAGGTATTACTAATTCACGATAATATTGGGGTTTTAGTGGTTTTACGCATTTTTACAAAACTCTATTCTAACGGGCTTCCGTACTTTTTACCAAACAAAATTGTAAAATTGTAGGTTTAAATGTGAACGTTTAATATAAAAGTTGATGTTCGAATTGGTCACAAGCTGCAATGTTTTCAGTCTTTCAGGTGTCTATACAATTGATTAAACATTTAAAATATTTTAAAACTAGACACTATAGTAATTAGTAGGTAGATAAATATTACTAAATTATCATTGCCAAATAACTTTAGTATCAAAACATATAGATTATAGACATATATTGGAAATCATATGAATTAAATCATTAGAAATAGAAGGGTTTTAGGGGCTTATGACAAATCGAGAGCTTAACGGTTTTCCCGTCTATTAGAAATATATAGACATATAGTAAGTATATTTTCTATATAGGCCATTATACCCACCTGCGAATGTTTTTAGGACATATCAAATAGTAAATACTAATATACTATATTATGTTGGTGTACAGTGGGACTTTAATTATTAAAATATTATTAATGTTCTGCAAATTGCTAGTATAGTAATAGTTACATAAAGTTTACCAAAATTGTGTAACTGTTTAATTGACTCATAAATATTTTTTTGATCAAAATACGGGGAATTCAAAATATCTTTTACTAAAGGTATTAATTAATATTTTATAACTTGTTATTATGATAATTATCTACTAACAAAACTGTAAAAAATTACTATAATAATAAGTAGATATTATATTATTTAATAATTTATATTATAAAAAAACAATAAGTCGGTACGTCAATACCTACTCGAGATGCAAAAATAAATAGGTGGAAATTATTATTTTACCATGTTTCTAACAAATTTTCCAATTTTTTTTTTTTTTTGAAACCTAGGTAAATCAACCTTTTAAATATAATGTTGCAGTATAAATTACCTCTAAAAACCACCAATTCGAACTTTTATATTAAAAGTTCAAATTTAAACCCTATTTAGTGAGAAGTCTAGACACTCAATTAAAATGTTATCGTTAAAAAATATTTACATACCTACCATTCAAAATTCAAATTTTGTCAAACAATAAAAATTATATATATTAAATAATAAGTAATATATCTAATACTAAAAATTTACAATTTTAAACATTTGTATAAGTTGCTTTAAAATATCAAAAAAAAATTATGTAGTTATGCCCTAGATTATATTATTATCTTTAAATTTTACTATATAGATCAATTCACTCTAATATGAAAATTAACAGAGTTAAATGGATTATTCTGAACTTAAACTTTGCTATTTTGCTATTTTGTGCGTTAGTAGGACAGAGACAACACTTGCATCTATATTGTAAAAGTGTATAATATCCAATATACAATTTTTTTTTATTCGTACAATTTATACATTTGTCACTAAAATGATTAATGGTACAAAAAAATAGAAACAACATGGGGCCTGGTATGACTTGGTGATTGACCCCAGTCACTTGTGTGTTCTATAGTTTCCTGGATGGGTTAACACCCAGGTTTTTAGTGAAGAATCCTTTACATGTATTTTGGCTCCATATACATAATTGAAATTTCATTCAAGATTAACTGATCTCTACCTTGAAAACAGCGCGAATTTGAAAAAACTGGCAAATATTATACTATATTAAATATTTTGTTTTTACAGCTTAAACCGTATTTTTAACGCAAAAATAAATAGGTACATTAATTAATGTACTCATTTTTTTTTTCAATTATCTGGACCTTTACAGAAATTGCTGACCCCTGATCTAAAGTTTAGATCAATAAAAGAGAAAAAGGTGGACAAGTGGGTATCGCTCTGTAGACTACAAGTGAGTCACTGTAATGGATGGTGTTAAATTCTAATTCAATGATATAATATCATTGTATAAGAAAAACCATTCTGAGCGAAGATGGTCAGTCAGCCTAAGTATATTTGATGACATTATTCTAAATAAAGAAATTTATATATAACCTATTTGCGACCAGTACCTATTCATTATTTAACAAAAAATAAATTTTCATAAATTTCTATCTAGTTTAATAATAATTTGTATTCAATAAATTAATGCATGTCAGTTGAATTGTACATATTACTTTAATTAATATAATATTCAATATAAAATTGTACCTATATTTGACATATTATGTGTGATGTAAAATAAAAATATTAGCTCCAGGTTTCAGTTTGATAAAATCCTTTAGATTCCATCATATCTATTGTGTTTAAATGTTTATTTTTTGTTAATATATTTATAAATACATTTTTAACTGCAGTTGGCATGTCTTTTGCATTTCCAGCAACAAATACATAACATTCTTTAGTAGAAAGTAATTTAAATAGGTTTTCTTCGTTTTGTTCTAAAATGTGCTGTACATAACTGCAAAAAATACAAAGTTATTTATTTGATGATATAAAATTCAAGAAATAATTGAAAAATTACATTTTATGATCTTGATCTCTTGAAAATGCAGTATACAATGATAGTTTTTCATCTGCAACTAGTTTTTCCCAATCATTAGCACAATGGAAATCACCCAATCTATTTCTAGCACCAAAATATAAATGTAATGTTTTTGCATTGCCACAATTATTAGCAACAGCTTCATGCACAAAACTTCGAAACGGTGCTACACCGGTACCAGGTCCAATCATTATAACATTACATGACTAAAAATAAATGTTTATAGAAAAAAAAATTACTTAATTTTGTGGGATTATTAACTATAAATTGGTTCATATTTTAATAGTAAAATCTTTACTTGGCTATATGGAAACTGAAAAGTTCCTTTCTGAATCCAAACTGGAATTTTATCACCAATGTTTAAGCTAGCAAGCCATGTAGAACATAAGCCAGTTCGTTTAGCCAGCAATTTTGTTTTGTATGTAACAACAGCAACAAGTAAATGTATTTCATTTATGTGTACCTACAAGTCAATAAATAAATAATTAAAACTTATGACTAAATAATTTTATAAAAAATATATTTATAGTTTACTGTAATAATTTGTTAGAGGCACTAAAGGTTTGTTAAACAAAAATGAAAATAATAGTTTAATTCTAAATTATATTGTTGACTACAGTATAATATGATACATAATGCTTAAAATTTATATTTTATGCTGTTAATTGCTTTGCAGACACGCTATATTACAATATTTGTTAAATATATTTTGTAATATAAAAAATAGTATAAGCTGTTATTTTAGTAGTTAGATGTTAATAATTTAATATAAGTAAAATAAAAAAATAAAATAAAATAAAAATAAAAAAAAATAATTGTAAATAAATATAATTTTAATAACATAAAATACTCTTATTGTACGATAAAAAAATTAAAAATAAAATGCATTCATCATTATCTTAAAAAATTATAAAATAAATGGCATTATCCATTGCATAGAACTTAATACTCAGTAAAATTATATTATTTAAATAATAGATTATGATTTATACTTTTCGTCTTGTACAAAATATTTTAATTATTAATTTAAATATGTTGTCTATTTGGGCTACACTCATGACTAAAAAATAAAGAATTTTAAACCTTCTCCCTACATTTTACAAAATTTTCTGGGATTTATCATGACTTAACAATGCAGGAATGTGAATTAAATATGTCCCCTGCACTTTTGGAAATGTTACCTACACTTTTAATTATTCTGTATTATAAATAAAAACAAAACTTTACAAAGATCATTATAATAACGAGATCATAACATAAATCTTAACATTAAAGTTCATTAAAATGATAAAAAAAATGTAATTATGTATTAATGTTTGTAATTTTATGTGTAAATAAAAACTTACAGAAGGTGCTGAAGCAATTGAAAAGGCTCTCGGACGTATCGGAGAAAATATTTCAAAAAGGTATTCTAAAGATACATTGGCTGTTGCATGAGGAAAATCGGCCAATACTTCTAGAATAGTTCTTCTTGGGCGATTACAATAGCTATATAGTTCATCTTGTCCTTCAGGGGTCGTGAATTCTTTCAGCTTTTCTTTTTCCAATTCATTATCCGTGAAGTATGACAACAATTGAAAAGTATACCTATTTGGTATAATCTACATAATTGTATTTATCATCAAAAATATATATTGTATTATAACAGAAAAATATTTACATTTAAATCCCAGTAGTATTTAGCACATTGATATAAAGTAAATGGTTTGCACAAATTATAAGGTACAGGCATATCATTGCTGCATTGTGTCACATTCAGCATTGTGGTAGGATTTAATTTCATGTTCTTATTATCAGTAAGCAATTGAAAGAAATTGTTCACGGATGTTTCAGAGTTAACTGGACGAACCATTAAAACATCTCCCGGTGAATAGTTAATACTGTTTTCTGAATACTTAAATTGTAATAATCGTACATCCTAAAGAAATGATTTAAAAAACATAAAAATATTACTTGTTATTCATATACAAATTAATTATAATTAGTAAACTCATGTTGAGGAGAGTGATACATAGATTAATCTAAACGTATAATTCTAGTCAGATACCTATTAAGATGTACTGTGTAGAATAAGTAAGTAGTAAACTGTAATCTAAAAGGCTAAGACACTAGAAAAAATGGAGTAAACATGAATCACTGGGTTTAGGGTTCAAATATATTATTTCTGTCAACGCCGATACAACAGTTATTTTGAAATCATAAAAATGTTAAAAATAATTATTATTTATCAAGTTTTAATGAAAAATTAGCAAATATAAGATTGCCACTTTGTTACATTATAATCAAAGTAATTATCTGTGAAACTATTAATATATTTAAGATGGCAAATCTAAATATAAGCAAGTATATTTTGGCAACTGGAAAGTTTTTATAAAGTACATCTTAAAATATAAATAAATATAATTATGATAATATATATCTTAATTTAGAAGAGGGGACAAAAATCAGCAAGTCAAAATGAAAATTATTCTCTATAACATATTTCCAAGTACACTAATGACTTTTATTAATTATGATGCATAAAAAAAAAAATTACTTGGAAATGATTTTCAGCTGTGGTTCTTAGGTTTGATAAACAAGTGATTATTGTTGAATTTGGTTTTAATAGGTCATTATTAGGCAACTTTTCACTTGTATGAATAGAAATATTTGAGCTTAATGAATGTACATTCCACCTAAATATAATTTATTATTAGTCAGAAACATTAAAAATATGCTATTGATTTATTTTAAAATTTACTTTGGTGGTGGTAATGAATTTCGGTCTATAGGTGTTAATCCATCTGTAAGTGGATGTTTCTCAATTAATACATTCCACAAATTATCTATCCACGGATCAATAATAGCAAATGCTCCGATATCATGTTGGTCATCAGCTAACCCAATATCACACAATGGTTTTCCTCCTAACTGTATAAGCCTTCTGTACAGTTTTTTAGCAACATGATTGAATTTTACATATGAGCTGTCTCCCAAACCCAAAACTGCAAACCTACATTAATTGTAAAATGATAATTAATAGTATACAATAATACATTTTTTTTAAATAATATTTTAACAATTTAACACGTTGACTGCACTTGAATGCCAGTAAGAGTATCAACTTTTGTAAAGCAAACAATAAAATATAATACAAATTTATTTTTCTGATTTTGAAAATTTGATAATAAACTGACAAAAATATTAATGAACTCATAAAAGAGTGTAAAATCCATGTTTCTAGTTATCGAAGAATCAAGTATCAAGTAATAAGTGAGAACAAAGAATTTTTTTATTTTTTTTCAGTGGTGTTTTGATAACGAACTTATATGTGATATATAACAAAAAAAAAATTATATTATTATATTCAAAAATAGTCTATAACAATATATTCTTTACTCTAAAAAAATATATTTCTACTCTTATAGTAGTAGTAGTTCTATTCAATGTTATATGAACCATAAAAATATCTTATTCCTGTTCATAGATTCATAACAAATAATATGTAAAATTAAACAGATTCCGATCACTTTACATTACCAATAAATTAGCTTTTATTCGTACCGCACTGCTTGCTTTCTGCAATTTAACTTTTGGCTGCAGCGTTATCATAGGATAATATTTTTAAACTTATGAAAAGTTAACATTATCATTGGGGGTAAAACTGCATTATACCTTGAAAAAAGGTGTACATTCAACGTGTTAACTCTATCTTTAGGGTATCAATAAAAAAGTTGCCTTACTCAACATTAGTTAAAGAACTAGAAGGTAAATTTTTTCTTAATAGAAATTTCCAGGTATTTTTCATATTATCTGGTTGATCACCTTGTCCAGTAGTTGAACACACGAAAATAATTTTTTTTTCAAAAATTAATTTGTCAATGGGATAGTCATCAATTGCAATGACAGGTCCACAATAATGCAACCTAAACAGTAAATAAAGTATATTATTACTAAATTTTAAAACTACTATAATATATAAATAGGTAAGTAAGTTAAAAATAAATAAGAGTCAATAAAAACAAAAACTTTATAAATAGGAAAATGACAAATATTAAATAATTGATCCAACATAATAAATAATAAACAAATTATGTTTGATTCATTTTCATCAATAAATGTATTCTCACTAAAAATAATTATCATTTAAAACTAAGATATTAATTTTAATCACAGTTCAAACAGAAAAAAAATAAAGAACCTGCTAAGTACCTGCCTAGTTTCTTTAATTTAGTTTGTGTATTAGGTACTTTAATTATCTAGCTAAGCTCGACTGTACCTATCATTTTTTCTTTTTTTAAATTACTTTTCCCAATTTAATTTAATAAAAAGTTTAACCATTTTGATTCCCTCCAAATCCTTTCAGCAACCTCCTGGGCACATCCAGTTTGACTACCGTACAATATGAGAAGTCGACGACTGTTGTCCATCGCGTTCTCAAGTCTATGGTCACGACGCTGCGTATTTTCTTACTGTGAGAACATTGAACCACCGAAGTGTTGAATCGTACAACTGTTGTAGTAGAACTATAATGTAGAACAATATTACAAATCACGGACGAATGTACGACTACTACGGATATTATGATTAAATTTCAAACGAATAATTGTCGCGAGTCCAACGTTCTCGGTTCATGCACAGAATAACGCCGTTCGGTCCACACAGCAAAAATTAATTATTTATCGTTCTCGTTATCAGCGTAATCGTACCGATGTTGACAACAGCTGTTACCCTCTAAAGGGGTGTACATACGGTACAAATTACAGCGGACACCGATATGATAATCATTGAAATCTATGTGATTTCATTGGACATCGCGATCACCGATTCTTTTTTTCTTTGATACTGCGATCCAGAAATATAATATTGCTCTCGAGAAGGTCCGAACTCCGAAGGTGTACGTTATTTTTACTCTTCGGTCGCTGTAATTATTAATTTTCCTGCGATTTTCGAACACTGTGAGCGATCGGCTTTATCGAAATGTCGATTCTTAAAAATGGAATGAAACTGCTGATGAACAGAGTAAGTACGACAATACTTAAACGCATTACACCAGATATTTGATTTTTAGTGTTCTACTGTAACATACCATCTCATTCCTAAAAATGTTCTCCAATGAATTACAATATATTGTATTACCTATGTTTTATGCGTGTATATTTTTTGTACAGTCAGCTCAAAACGCGTTGGGAAATAAATGTCTCCACACCCCGTCATCATTGGTATAGTTAATCTCTGTAAATTTGTGATTGATCAACACTTTTACAAAATTATTTTGTACTCATTTCTAGGATGCCGCTAAAGCTGTTAGCATCAAGTCACCGATTGCTAGGGCGTTTGCGTCTGGTGAACCAAATGAAGTAAATTAATAAATTCTACATCCGTGTTCTGATTTTCAACGTGAATAATTTATTTTACAGGATAAATTTTCCAACATGCCAGTTGAACGAATAACGTGTACATTAATTCCTGGTGATGGAGTCTATCCTGAACTGATGAACTCTGTCCAAACAGTACTGAAAGCAATTGGTGCTCCTATTGATTTTGAAACCATATTATTTTCAGAAGTACAACATTCTAGCAGTGCTAAAGTTGAAGATGTTATCAAATCAATCAATCGAAATAGAATTTGTTTGATGGTAATTGATATGCTGTCATTGTTTTTTTTTTTTTAATTTTAGTTTATTTCATACAAATTAAATTTATTACTCAGGGTGCCTTAATGAGTCCTGATGTCAGCTATTCTGGAGAACTTCAAAATTTACATATGAAACTCAGAAAAGGTTTAGATTTATATTCCAATGTTGTTCATGTAGTTTCATGGCCGGGAGTTGCTTCTAGACATAAAAATATAGATATGGTAATTATTCGCGAACTTACAGAAGGAGAATATTCAGCACTTGAACATGAATCAGTTGATGTAAGTGATAACTTTTTATCATTGGGTACTTATTTATTTATTAAATATTTTATTATTTCTAGGGTGTAGTTGAGTGTTTAAAAATTGTTACTGCTTCAAAATCTCAAAGAATAGCCAAATTTGCTTTTGATTATGCTATAAGAAATAATCGTGAACGTGTTACATGTGTCCATAAAGCTAATATTATGAAACTTGGAGATGGTTTGTTTTTAAAAAGTTGTTCAGAGGTAAGTTGGTAGCCCAATAAATATAAAATTATTTAAATGCTTATAAGTCAAAGTTATACATCTTTCAAATTTAGTACTGTTTTGTTAAACTTTATGTACTTATTTTAAGATCAGACAACTATATCCTGGTGTCAACTTTGAAGCTATGATTGTCGATAACTGTACTATGCAGATGGTATCCAATCCTCAACAATTTGACATCCTAGTCATGCCCAATTTATACGGCAACATATTAGATAACTTGGCAGCTGGTTTAGTTGGTGGAGCAGGTGTTGTTGCTAGCTCTTCTTTCAGTCCAGAATGTGCTGTGTTTGAACCAGTAATAACTATCATATTTAGTTAACAAATGCTTTCATATTAACTTTTAATAATTATCTTAGGGTGCAAGACACGTATTCCAAACCGCTGTCGGTAAAAATATTGCTAATCCAACTGCGATGTTGATGTGTGCATCTAAAATGTTAAGACATGTTAATCTACAACATTACAGTGAATCCATCAGAAATGCAATTAGGGAAGTGCTTGCTGCAGGAAAAGTGAGAATTATTAATTTTAATTTAAAATATAATTTAGTATTATAACATGTAAGTTTTAGATTATTTAGTTAAGTTGAAATTTTATTGTCTTTCAGAGTAATAAGTTTTTAAACAATTTTTTAGGTGAGAACGAGGGATTTAGGTGGTTCAAGCAGCACCCATGAATTTACTGAAGCGGTTATAAAAGCTATTGTTTAAATTATTATTTTCTTATTTTTGAGTGTTGAACATTAAATTTCTTCCCTATTAATAATTTGTTTTCTCATTTTAGCTTAATTTCATCGGTTGTACACAGTATTAATGAAATAGATTACATCATTTTAAAAATACTATTGTTAAAGTAGGCAACAATTTTATCAATAACTTAAATACTTCCTTTCATGTTGTTATTTCATCTATCATTATTTATTAAAGTTAATATTTAAAAAAATATTAATATCAAATATTTTAGTTAGATATGTATTAAGATACTATTAAAAAAGTTTTTTATAAACCATTAGAAATCTAGACACTGTAATTTTGTGTTTTTAATACTTTTAAGACAATTTTATAAATATTGATTTATATAGAATAATATTTATTAAAAAAGTGTACTAAAACATATTACTATACTATAGTTTTAATACTATTATACTGTTATTGTACTTAAAATAATATTAAATAATTGTATGAAAACCAAATGCTAACATTAAGAATAGTCCCTTTTATATAAATAAATAAAAAATAGCTATTTATTACACAATGTAATCATGAGCATTAGTTTATTATCAGTTTTTATTATAAGAATTGATTAGCAAAATACCAAGTATATATTTTATTATCCTAAATTATTTAACAAATTGATTAGCAAAATACCAAGTATATACTTTATTATCGTAAATTATTTAACAAATTGTTACCTAATTGATGTATTTTAGTATTAAATAAAATCTTATTTAACTATCAATATTAAAGACTTTTATTATTTAATGACTATTAAAATACTTTGAAAATAAAATCAAACCACATTTTAGTTTTGCCCCTCCTCCTCAAAGAGTTTTTGAAACTGTTATCTGTTATTTATGGTGGTTATTTTAAAATTTCTATAATATATGGTGTTTAAATCATAGTCATAACTCAACTACATTAGTCTAGATGTTCTTCGCTTTTGGTTACTATAAAATATTAAAATAAATGTAATTGTTCAACACATAAAATAGTTGTCGTCTATAAATCACAAAAATATCATCAATAGAAAATATTTTTAAAAAAAATGAAAATTTAAATATTAAAGATCTGGAATAGGACCAATCTGATGTCTCAAATAATTGTTATTAGCATGTCCCATTTGTATAAGACATGTTATAATGTTGCCATGTTCATTAAGCTGCCCGATATTGCTCTTTGCAACATATGAGTACTGGTTCATTGGGCTGATGATTTATAGAAGTTTGATCTCTGATAAAAAAATATAATGATAAATTCATAAAGTATGTATTTATTAATAATTTATAGTTGGTTAGACTATTTTTAAAATAAAATAAGTACTTTTAGGTTTATGCTGGTTTATATAAATTCTACAAATATTTGATTTTCTAATATTCTGAGTTTCTCTATAAATAATTAAATGTAATTAGTAATTTAAACATTTTATTTTATTTCACTGTTTTAATTGTCAAATTGAGATTCTACTTATTGTACTTTTATTACTTAAGGGTACCCAACCCGGTTATAAATAAATATTTATATAGCAATATCATAAAATATAAAAATCTGTGCGTGTAACGAGTATGCGTGTGGCTCCGCGTGAATAAGGTGAAACTTCTTTCAGTCATTCCAACTGATAGTATATTAAGTTTTGTATTGAAATAAAATTTAAAAAAATACACAAATCTAATATATTATTAAAAATATTTATTATCGTTACGTTTATTAACTTGGCTAAATCAATTGAATAGCCTGATCTTAAGACCACCTTTTTTTTTGATTTAGCTAGGTGTATAAATATAATAATAATTAATATTATTTTTTTTTATTATAAAATATTAATTTTAACTGTTGTATCGAACAGTTAGGTATAGCTTTGATAAGATTTCTTCAATATTTACATTAAGTACCGAGTATATTATAAATTGTAGTCTGATGTATGGTCTGCACTTCTGCCATTATACTACCTGACTATAGTTCTAGGTTTGATCCTTGGTGTATAATCAACTGTATTAGAATTTTTTGGTTTTAAAATTATTTTAATTTTATCTGTATATATAACTGCATTAGTGCAACATATTTAGTATCCATCACTAGACCACACCATGCACTATCTATTAGTATAATGGTGCCACCAATAATTTCTAATAATTTTCATCCACTTTTCAACATCTCAAAAAAACCTAACCATCAACTAACCTATCACACCCAATATCTATACTTTTGAATCAAAATTAAGTCAATTTTTCTCTAATTTCTCATATTGTGTACAGTTGATGCGATTTTTATCAAATTTGTAAGTTCTGACACTTTATTTTTTTTTATATTAGAAAATAAAATTAGATTTTCATAAAAGCGTGATTATTGAAAAGAATGTAATTTCATTATTTTAACAAGTGTTATGGGACTGTCAAGTATCTGTCTTAGGCTAAAGGATAGGTTAGATGCAAGCACATACTCTGAAACCCTGTCTATGATCATTCATCAATTTTATTATTCAACATTTTAAAATAATTTTTGATGTTCAAAAAATATAAAAATTCAAACATTTATTTATTCATATTAAACCCAAGGAATTTTTTTAAAATTTTTCACAATGAAGTTTGAACCTTTCATCATTGTTACTTATTATCGATAAACTTTAATATTTTTTGTAATTCTTCAATGATATACATTGTAAAAAATGTATTAATTAATGATTTTTGTAGAAAAAAAAGTAGGAGGATAATTGATATAACAAGATTACATTAGAACCACATGAGTTATTTTATTGTGAAAAAAAAATACAATTTATTTCAATGGAATAAACCTAGAGCTGTGAGTGGCACCAATACCTGGCCTTCCGTGCTTAACTGGTTTGTATGTCACACTGAATTCACCCAAATAATGACCAATCATTTCAGGCTGAAAAATTAAGCATAAATAATAAAATTAATATTGTTAAGCACACATAATACACAAATATGAATAGCTCATTTTCAAGAGAATGTTGTACAAGCATGTTATCTCCGTCTTACACACGTACGAGCAGGGGTGGATTTGGCTGGGGGGATGAGCCGCTGCTCAAAAATAATTTGATATTTATGTATATTTATAAGATAAATCAGTATAAATCTAAATAATAAATAATTGTATTTTGTATCATAAGCATGAGTATGAAAAATTGTTTATATTTGAGTGTTTAAGATTTTAGATTTCAGTTCGGATGCTTGTCCATCTTCATCAGATCAATCCATCATCAGAAATTATTATTTATAACTAGGGTGTGATTTTAAATATAAATTGTATTTTTTTCTGAATTTTCTAAAACTTTGCAGCTAAAAATTTGTTTCCAGCATCAACAAATTGTAAAATAAAATTTTTATTTAGCTTTTTTTTTTAGTTTTTAGGATATTTTTTATGGTTTGAAGGTTTGTTTTGTACACTTTATAAAAATAATTAAAATTCTATTAGAACTTGTATTCTTTTTAGGCATTTTTCTTGGTATTCATAACTTAATCTGACATTTATTATACTAATCGATTAATATATACGGATCTTCAACTCATTTTGGGTGTAACACACTATCTTTTAAAGTGTAAATGATATTTAATGTAATTTATAGCCTTCCCAACCGGCGACGGTGAGAGTCACTTATGTTTATGCAAGTAAAATGTTGTGAGGTAGGCAATCTACCTATGGTTAGGTAAAACATAGCAATAGCAATGCATTGCAGTGTCAGCTAGAAGTTAAATGTAATATTAATATATTGTACATAATAACAAAATATAATATTATTGACGGGTTAATAGGCTAATAACTATAGGTAGTTTCAAATTATGTTTAATGCAATGTAACATTCTTAATTCATCAAAGTGAATTAATTTACTTATTTTATTGTTGTGTAGTGCTTGGTAATTTTGAAATATTTACTTCACTATTAGTTGTTTAAAATTGAAACTAAAAGAAAAGGTGGTGCTTATAAAATCAGAGAATAAAAGGAAGCTTTAAAAAAAATCAAGTTAGAGCAGTTTAAAGCTGACCTATGTTTTTTATCAATTGTGACTCAGTTATAGAGTAATATAAGTTAAGTAATACATTATGGGTGCTCTATACTTAAGTTAAATTTCCAAACACATTGAATGTTAAGTTGTTTTCTGGGAAATTGAAGAAGACGAATAAAGATGCAACCATCATTTGTTAAAACATTGGTACCATATTTAAGTTTTTGCATTTTGCAATGATGGATGGCAAGGACCAAATTGTTGTCCCAGTCCGAAAAGTAAATTTTAAAATTATTATAACTTACTTAAAAATAATATCAATAAAAGCCTACATCCAAAACTAGATAATAATTTTACCTTTTTTAATTGTATAATAGGCCAATTCCCTCTAATACCAAAACTAACAGTACACTATTGAAACAGGTGAACTTACATTTTGTATGGCGTACGTTATGTAAGATGGAGACAACACAGTTATATGACAACCTCTTAATAAACAAACTCAGTATAATGAAAAAAGTAAAATTTGCTAACCTTGATTTCAATTTGATTGAAAACTTTTCCATTGTAGACACCAATGATACTGCCAACCATTTCAGGAACAATGATCATGTTGCGGAGATGAGTTTTCACAGCTTCAGGTTTTTCCATTGGTGGAGCATCTTTCTTTGCACGGCGCAATTTCTTCACCAAAGCTGACTCTTTACGCTTAAGACCACCACGTGAGAAACGCCTGCGAGCACGTGAGTGCAACAGCTCAATCAACTGTTCTCTAAAGAACATAATTGTTTAGTCAAAATGTTTTATTAATGCCCATAAATAATAATTTACCCCTGGATATCCAAAAGCTGGTCCAAGTCAACACCACGGTATGTGAATTTACGGAAAGGCCTTTTAGCCTTGTGCTCAACCTCTGCCTGAAACATAACCATTTAAAGTGTAGTTTAAACATACATGGATAATAGATACGTTAAATAAAACGCGATAACACTCGGGCTTTGACAACACTTCAAAGGAATCCGAGGAGAGGCAAGTTTAGTAGCATGACATAAAAATATTGTGTTCATGCTCTTGCCGAAAACTGTCCATGCATACTAATGTTTAACTTCTTATACTTTAACACTTTTAAAATATTCATCACTAATAATTGCTTTAAATTATTATTTTTCAATATTCACATATTAAAAGAATTGACAAAGTAGCACACCAGGAGAGGCGATCGCTCGTCCTCAAAGCCGCCAAAACTAACATAACCGAACTGTGACACGTTCTTACTGCTCGAAAATACTAACAATAAAACTCATAACAACGGCCGAATTCGCGCGTCTAATACAAGCCTGAATGTCGTTTTAGGTGATAAATTAAATCATAAGTTTATTTATTATAGACAATTTAGCGGGCTTTACACGTAGAATCTGTCCGTCGTTCACTCCGAGAACGTGCAGATTTGAACGAGGACTTTACTGAGCGCAATTCTCTGTAACCAAATCATAGTAAAATTCTTTCCCACGCGCTTTCACTCTTCCCATTAAACCTTCGCTCTAAAGTGTATCCCGCCTTTTTGAATGCGTCAAAAAGGCGAGATACACTAATTGTAGACTATACATTTTTGAGCGAAGGTTGAATGGAATTATGGAAAGAAGGAAAGCGCGTGGTAAAGAATTTTATACCAATTTAACTACAAATTGACTTAGAGACGCCCGAAAGGAAATGTTGTAATTCAATGGTATTAAATTGTAGGTTAAAATGATTAAATGTACGACGGAATTTTTTAGAACGTTGGGCGTTCGTTTCAAATTGCCATCGAGTTTAAATAAATTGTAATAAAACAAACTTACGGTGTTTTCAGCCATTTTGATGCACAGTGGTTATTTTCACGTCCAACGTGGATGGCGAAGTTAAAATTTAACTCAACGTCTCTACCTAAGTACCTAACCTCGCTGCGAAACGAAAAGAAAGACCACTCGGCAGTCGGCACTCGCTCTAGTACCAGTGTCGCCATAAAGTACAATCAAAATAAAGTAATCAGGTGATAAAAAAAATGCTATACAGTGCTAGGTAGCACTGATTTGAGATAGATAAGAATATATTATTTTTCTAACCTATTTGATAACAGTTTCAAAATAGATTAATAGTTTGACACTTTGTTTTTGACACTTAAATACTTAATAGATATTTTAATTTTTCATTGTATTTCGAAAAACGTAATACAAGGTTGAAAATTCTTAAATCAATGAAAAAAATTAAAGAAACATACTGGCACAATTTTTTTTTTCGGCATTATAAGTTCAAATTTTGTAATTCAAAATGCATAAAATGTTCATTTTTTATAGCGAAGGATTTGAATATTTAAAACAAGGTTTCTCGTAGAAGTTGTAAGTAGTTAATACTGTAACTAAAACATCCAAAAAATATATTAATGCATTATTTTCTTACAGATATATTTAGTTCAAATTAGGACGAAATTAGATATTTTAAACGAATAGAATAATGATGTAAATTATTTTGTTGTAATTCAAAATACTTTTATGTAAATTATAAATTTTACCAAATTTTACCCTCGTTGAACAAAGTATGCGCAAAGATATTTTTAAAATATTTAGATCATATTACCTATTTATACAACAAAATTATGAAGGTGAATCGAGCACTCTAATATATATAAGTAGTAATTTATTACTTTCGTTATATACTTTTAAAATCTAGGTAATTTCTGGTCAGGTGGCACTGCTGGGAGCCTTCCTTCTCTTGTTATTTTTTTCTATATATTACTTGTTTGCTCTGTCACCACACTTACTCATTATACACTTATGTATAGATTGTAAGTAATATACTTTATTTTTAATAAAAATAAAAAAAAAAAAAAGTAATTTATTAGAATTATCATATAAAAAAAAAATTACTAGTGTGACTTGCAATTATTGTGTAATTGACAATATTATGGTTTAATAATTATGAATGGTTTAGTTGTTACTTGTTTATTGACTTTACAAAAATTTAAAATATTATATTTAGGTTTTAGGTATACGAGTAATTAGGAGTTGGCTCAAAATAAATAATAAATATTAAATTAAAATTATTATAAGTTATGAATTTATGAATTTATGGTAAATATAACTATGAATTATGAAAGGTATAAAAAAAGGTTTGGTACTTTTATGAAATTGTATCACACACAAAATATATAAATACTATAAAATACTACAACTTGTGGTATTTACAATAGTAATTACAACCGAGAACTATATAAAAGACCTGGCACGGGTGACGTGTGGAGGCGCATACCAAACAATGAGTCGTTTACGCGAGATTACAGTTTCTTTAAATACAAATAGCATTGTTAAGTAAGACTCTTTTATAATTAAAACGGTTATTATTAATTTTAATAACAACGTTGTAATATTGTTTGCGTTTCAAAAGTTTCATTGAATGGAAATATTGGTATCGTCGTTATACGTACGAAACTGACAGGTTTGTACGCGCCATCTACCGGTCGTTACAAGCAACAAACTGCTACGTAGTAAGTACTAGACGCCACACACGCTTTTTAAAAGGTTTTCAGTATGCAATTTTAATGAAACCTTAGAAACTACACTATACTAGTATACTATTTTTATATTCTGAGCGGAGCAACGAATGTATTGATTTTACAATGATGTGTGTTTTAGATTCTGAGCGGAGCGATGAATGTATTGATTTTACAGTGATGTGTATTTTTTTTTTTATTTTTGTGTCTGTCATCACGTTTTAGGACAGTAAAAATGCTTCGATTTTCTTCAATAGTACCCTTTCTGATAGGAAAGTGAATCTAGTTGGTACTTTGGGAGGTCAAAAGTTAAAATTTCCCAGTAATTTTCATGAGCGCCTGGAAAAACAAATGAAAAATTAAGGGAAAAACGGGAATTTTTACGGAAAACCAATTTTCGACAAAATCGATTTTGGTTTTTGGTATAACTCTAAAAGAAATGACCGTAGGGGCATGAAATTTTGACCGAATGTTTATATAAGCATTTTCTACACACCATAGCATTTTCAAAATATTCTGACTTATTTTGAGCTGTTAACGAACATTTTCAGTTTCCAATTTTTTTATTTTTTTTTTCTATAAATATCAATAAAACTTTATTTGTTGGATAAAATCTTGAAAATTTAATAGTAGGCTTCTAATATATAGTTTCAAAGGCAGATGAAAAATATTAAAAATCTGTAGTCACAATTCTTTTTTATAGGTAGTCAAAGTTCAATCAGTTGCAATTTATTTTGAGTTAGAAATTCATAAAAAATTTTCTGTTTAAATCTAAGATTTGAAAATGTAATACAAGATTCCTCATAAGTTTGCCTAATTTTATCAATATAAAAATGCTTATAAGCAAGTCAAAATAAATTTTTATGTGCATTTTAAGTTCAAATTTTTACAAGATTAGATATTCACTCGATTTCTTATGTAGCGATTTTCTTATTTTGTTGTAATTCAAAAACGCATAACTGTAGATGTATGAAAATTTCACTGAATGTTTATATTATAATTTTCTATGAACCATCTAATTTTGAATATATCTTGACTGTTTTTGAGCTTTTTACGAACCATTTCAAATTTCCATTTTTTTAGTTTTTTTTACCAATACATTTTTATTTGTTGGGCCAAAAATAATGAAAAATTAATACAAGGCTCCTGATATATTGTTACAATAGCAATTGAAAAATATTAAAAATACATAGCTTCATATTTTTTTTATAAGCATTTAAAGTTCGAATTTTGACAAAATCTCGAAAATGATTAATCATTGTAATTAAATGGTTAGGTTTTAGTGTCACTTTAAAAAATACCGAATATAGATGAAATTTTCACAGAACGTTTATATCAGCTATTTACATACACAGTTGATATTACTGGAAATTAATATAATGTTATGTCCACAATATTTTTTTATGACCGTCTGAAGTCAACATTTTGACAAAATTCATCAATAACACGAAAATTGGCAAATTATTTAGAGTAAGAAATTCATAAAAAATTTTCAATATATATCTTAGATTTGAAAATTTAATACCTTAAGTTTTTTATCATTCAACAAAACAAAAATGTTAATTTACCTGAAAGTTAATTGTTTACAAGTGGTTTAAGTTAGACATAAGATAATCCCCCGCTTATAACAAATTCTAAAACTATTAACTGTAGATATTAAAAATTTCCTTCAGACGTTTAAATTATAATTCTTTATATATGATAAAATTTCCAAATATTTCGACTCATTTTGAGTGATTTATGGACGTTTAACTTTTGAAATGTTTTTTATTTATTATTCTATAAATGTCAATAAATTTACAGTCATTGGGTCAAAAAGCTTAAAATTAATACAAAGTTCCTCATAACTTAATATAATAGCAGCTAAAAATTATTAAAAATACATAGGAACGATGTTTTTTATAGACATTTAAAGTTCAAATTTTTATAAAATTCATCATAATTTCGACATTCGCATAATATTTTATAGTCAGATATTCACACAAAATTTTCTTTGTTTATCTAAGATATGAAAATGTAATACAAGGTTCCTCATAAATAGTTATAATAACAGTTGAGAAATAATAAATATTCGTAGGCATGATTTTTTTTATAAGTATAATTTTAATTCCCATTTTTAACAAGATTTATCAAATAAAAAATTTACGAATTACGAAGTAATTAAAAATGTATAAATTGGTCAACTTTTATTGCTTTAAAAAAGGATTCTTATAAATAGTTCATACTGTAACCAAAAAATCTAAAAAACCTATTTATAAAAGTTAAAATTTTTAATCAAATTATTTAAACCAAGAATAACAATTTTAGTTATTTTGTTGTTATTTAAAAATATTATTCATAGATATATGAAACTTTTAGACTATATCATTATAATTTATATAGGTAGGTACACGATGACGTTTTAAAATTTAATTTTTTGGAAAAATGAATTTAAGAAAATAAAAATAAATCTGATCACAATTTAGAGTTTTGTAATATTTATGAAACAATAGAAAAAAATTACCATCTTTAAATTAAAACTGTATCTTATGAGTCACAAAAACATTCTCACAAAGCGGCGTACTAAAATGACACCGGAACATATGGAACAATATAATATAATAGTTATTAATTGTTATTGGAAATTGAATTGAATTAAATAAACTTAAAACCAAATTATTTAATTTATAATATAAGTCTTTAAATAATAAATTTAAACTATGCATATATTTTTTATTAATATTGAAAAAATATATTATTGCCACACACATTTTTAGGACATAAAATATCAAAAGGAATCTCATATTTTAAAAGAATATTAAGAAAATATGTTGCCTGTACTAAACGACCTAAAACCTCGTATTTTAAGGATTTTACGAGAGTATAAATCCGACTTTTACTTATGACTTATAACGAGTTATAAGTTGAACATGTATTTCTATAAATTTAACCAAAATGTATATGTCTATTTCAAGTACCTTTAGCTATTAATTATAATAATTCTACAACCCGAGACTGCAAAAACGACGACGACGTTTGTATATTATTCGATTATGACATATATTTAATACATTTCGAGCTCGGAACTAAAATATTCGTCTACAACACTTGGATAGCACATTTTTACTGACATTAAAAAATGTATTTAATTATTTAACTCAAGAATATAAATTTGAGCCCCTAATGAATATAAAACAAACTTACTCTAAACATGGACACTTTTGATAGAATCCGTGACGCGTGTGCACTGCGACGTCGCTTTGGAAACGCTCCAGATACATAACTGAAAATATTGTGATTTATGAAAAATAATACCATACGAAACACAGTATACTTTTTGTTCATGTCAGTTTCGCTTATGAGCATTTTAGAATTTTTAATCGGCTGTGTATTCCGCAACGACTATGACAATTGCCATAGAATATAAATGATAGATATTATATTATACGTAAAAAATGTAGGTACTTAATTTAAAATTATTATTTGTGGGGTCTTAAAACGTCTAAAGTATATTATTGTTATATACACATATTATAATATTCAATATTATGCAAAGAATATTAATTCAACTAAATATAACGTATTAAAAATAACAATATTAAAATCCTAGTCTGACAAGCCGTCTCTGCTCTGAATTATTTTTCGTATACAATGATTATATTACCTACCTATAGGTACCTACAACATCATTGAGTTTAAATTTAACACCAAATATTACGGTGTCTCCCTTGTAACCTTCTGTAGGTAGTAGGTACAGCAGATATGACCCACATACCCGCTTATTTTGATTTTATAAGCTATTCAAGAATTATTTAAATTTCCTCAGTTTATTTCCGATAGATATTAATAAAAATATGTTTTCTTCAAAAAACCTTGTAATTGTAATCCAAAATTCATCATAATGTATAGTTCTTTATTTTTTCTATACATACCTACACAATGCAATTTTCAAAATACTTCAACTAATTTTCAGATTTTATTTTGCGAGACATAAGAACGCCCGTGTTGTTGCATGTTCAACACAATTTATAATTAATTGTATAAATGTATTATTTATTATATTCTACGACCTGCGTGTGCCGTCATCACCTGTGCTTACGTATATTTTATAAGCACGTAAAATACGCATCTACGTCACACGAGTAGCAGATTGTCCGTGGCAATAAATATTAATTTTAAGACTAAAACATAAATGTAAGCCCCTAAAGAATAGGTAATCAATAACTTACGAATATGTCGACTCTTCTGGTTGAATAAAGGTGTGCCATATCTAGAGTACAGATTCCATATTTCAAGGAACTGCCATTCGTCTTCATCTCGCACTAAACTGATAGTATCGAGATATTTTATGAAATTAACTAGATCAGAATGAAATATATGAATAAATGTTGTATAGGTACAAAATTACTGTTTAACAACGACTTGTCTATGAACGGCTTATTAATTTTCTTTTTTTCATTGAAATTATTAGAACTGCTAAACGTCTCCGACTAATGACCAGGATTGGCGTTTGCCATAGATGATAGATATTATAATATGACATAGTCATCAGTTTTCAATTTTCTTACTTCTTTGGATGAGACCATTCATTTTAATTTCATATTTCAAAATATAATATTACTCGGAGTATTTAAATCTATAAAACTAATAACAAGAAACTCTGTAGGTATAATATGTTATTTAGCTACATTTTTGTTGAGTCTATTTTTTTCGGCATTTCACAATATTCGCAATAATATTTTTTTTAGTTTTAATGGCAAAACTATAACTTAATATGAAACTACTCTAATGCACGGGGTTCACTAAACACTTAATGAATAATGAATCGATATAGTGAGCTAATGGTCCCTTATACAAGGTTTATGGCCCACGATTGGTGCATTAAATTTAATAAATTGTTTATGCGACACTGCATTAGAGCGTTGATAGGTACTCAAGAGAAATTAAAAACTTGAAATTTAGGGGATTAAAAAAAAATTGGATACTTTTTATTAATATTGATTTTTATGGGAGAGGATCATCCAGTTCGATCATCTCGTTCAAATTTAAAAACTTAAGTTTTAAATATTCGCAAAAAAAATAATTACCTACTTGGAAGGAGATAGAAAGACATGTTTCTAGACATTTTCATAATATTATCTGTGCTTCAGGTACTGCTTGTAAGTACCTATTTTTATTTTATTTTGTTTTATAATTCCAACGCCTGAAGCAAATTTAAAAAAAAATATTAATTATTAAGTATTTATACACACATATTAATATATTATAATATTTTACCATCCCGATGTTCAGTGCGGCACGTCTGGTTACATTATGCTTATAAGACACCAAGGTAGATGGCGTTAGTACCGATACAAAGACAAATTCCCGCGTACTCCGCCCATAGAGTAGTACTATTCTATGACTCCGCCCAACGTAAAACATTTCGTAACCATAATAATTTTCTCGTGTCCTGTTTATCTCAGCCAGCAGAACTATGATCTCAGCCGTCTATATAATGTCCGTGGTCCGTGCTTAGCACAATGTTATCAATGATTTTTTTTTTGCCATAATTGGTGATAACATTTACGATATGAATTACTAAACAAATTCAAAACATTATAATATTATTATAGGTATCTACTACGTACATTTTGGCAATGTATTTTAATTTTTAACTAAGATCAATTAACAAATATTTATATGAACTTCCAATGTCTATTCGTACCACTATTTTCATCTAAATAATGGCAGATACAAAACTCATAATTCAATAGATACTTGGTAGTTTTACGAGCCACACAACAATGCCTCATATGCAACACATCGATGAATTGATCAGAGAATATTTTTTATTTCGTGGATTTACGAACGCATTAAAATGGTTTGATTTTGATGTGAAACTTGACAAAGATAAAGGATTTAGAGTAAGTGGTACATTGTTGTACACCAATTTGATATTTCCCGATAGAAATTATAGTGCTCATAAGATATTACATTTAATACAGTGACTGATAAAAATATTTGAAACATGTCTTTCTCTCTTAAACATTAATTATTCAAACGAAACTGGTTTTTTTTTAAAGGTGGACAAACTAGTTGATCAAATATTGCAGTTAGTATATTCCTATGATTTGTCTACAATTCGAGAGCTATGGTCACATTTTGAAAATAAATTATTTTCTAAACTTGATCAAGATATATCGTATGGTTTGTACAATGTTTAATTATTTAAATTTGTAAAAAAAAGTTTGAAAACATGTTTGTTTTCAGCTGTAAAAAAATTGGAAAATAGTTTGCTCAAATTTTACCTTATACACGCATTAACTAATAACCGTTCAGACAAAGTAAACGAGTTCCTAACCAAAATGACCAACGATCTACAATTGCAAAATGAATGGAAAGACTGGTTTAGTAAGTTATTATTTTTCTTTTTTAGCTAGAATAATTATTAATGATTTAATAATAATTAATATTATTTATATAAGTGTTGCCATACTTGAAAAATATTGAAGATAACCCATTGTTTGCCATTTACTTCACCAAACAGTGGCAAGATTCATTTTTTATCTCTTTACATAATTTTCTCTCCATTGTCTATCAAGTAAGTAAATACACTTTGTTACATACAAGCTTCTATTTATTTAAGAAAAAACAAACGCTCCAATTAATTAACCTTTTAAACAATTTTTATATTGTATAATGCAGTTGTTACTATCAAATTATTTTGTTGTCTTACCAAATTAAATAGGTATATAATACTTAAGAGTTTTCTTGTGCAATAAATATTTAGTATATTATAAAAATTAAAATTAAATATAAATTTGTATTTTGTAATTTATTTTTTTATACTTCACTGTAATCCTAATAATGCATTCTAATCTACAGTTAAAAGTTTAAATTAAGAATGTTGGATTAACATAATAATATTAAATTAGTAAAATCAACCTGTATAATATCATTTACCCAAAACATAAAACAAATAATTAATTATTTTATTTACTTAGATTATTCCACGACCTAGTTTGTGTAATTATGAAGATGATGCTAACAAAATTCGCAGACTTCAAGATGAAATTGATACCCTTAAACAAAAACTTACTGATGGAGTTACTCAACCAAAATACAACACAGTCAGTGGATCATTTCATACTCAACCGCTAGATATAATTGATGATTTCTACACAGTGTCTCAGTAACAAAAATATATTATACTTGACTAGTTATATTATGTATTAAAATACTATTATTTTCTAGGGAAACGTTAAAAAATACTAATACTGATACATCCATAAAATCTTTGAGGTCACTTATCAGAACTATCGGTGGATTGCCTACAAGTCCAATACTCGGTAAACAAGTGAACATAAAGCGTATATCTCAACCAATTCCTACTAATATTACTACTACTTCTACTACTGGTGATTTAATTAAAATTTAAAACATATTCATTTAACAATCTGGATTTGTAAATATGTTATTGAATAATAATAAAATAATTTCAGATATGGGGTATAAAAAACATGTAGGAACCAATTCAAAACTCAGTACAAGCTTATCAACTTCTCCTTCATCTTACATTATGATCAAGCCTGGAAATACTAGGTGAGGATATTTTTTTGTAAAAAATCATTTGGATAATAATCAATTTTTAACAAGTTACTTATATTTGATAAAATCTTGAGATTTGTGATTAATACAATTTTTACAAGTTATTATAAAAATTGAATTATTCATTACTTAGTGAAAGTAGCCGTAGAACTGTATCAAAGCGATCAATATCTTTAGAACGTGATTCCACTCGAAGTAGAGGTCCCCGGGATGCCAGTTTGGATAATTTAGACAAAAGACAGCACAAAGTCCCCCCATTCCTTTTGCTTAGCCAGGTAAGTTGAAATTAAAAAATAAAATCTTAGTTATGTGTATATATCAAACGGTTGTAAATTATTAACAGGAATCCTTTAATGAGCATAAAACAAAGATTACTCAATGTTGGTTTAACATGTCTGGTTCACTTATATCTAGCACAGATACTGACGGTTTTTTGAAAATTTGGTCAGCTGCCCCATCACCAAAGTAAATCAGCTTATTCAGTATATTAACTGATTTTAAACTAATCATTTTTATTATGTTAATTTATAGAGTAATAGGATCAACTAACTTGAAAAAAGTTGTATACAGCTTGGATTGGTTCAAAACTAATGATCGTTATACATTGTTAGGATGTGATGATTGTTCAATAATTTTATATGATGCTAAAGAAATGAAAAGCTCTTGGGAACTAAATCCATTTAAACAATCGACAAATTTAAAAATACAATGTGTTAAATGTGGTCCTTCTGATTCTACATTTGTTTGTTCGCTTATTTCTAAAGACAACAATAAATTACTTTTATATGATGTCAAAACAAAAAAAATTGAAGTATGGTTTCTATTAATTTAGTATTCTTATTAACTAATTATATTTATATTATATATTTTATAAATAAGTATGGTCTAATAACTATTTGTATAGAGACAACTGATATTGGGAAATGATGATGTAGCTGTTACATGTTGTGCGTATAATCATAATGGTCAATTGCTGTATGCGGGGTGTGCTGATGGATCAGTGCGTACAGTTGATCTCCGACATAGCGAAATTGTTGATCGCTGGACACCACATACTGATCGTTTAATGCGTCTACAGTTATCTCCTGATCATAATGATTGTTACACATTAGGAGCCGATAACAAAGTAATTTATATTTCTTATAATATTAACATTATTTAATTTTTACAATGAATTGTGTTTTGCCTTTTAGATTTGTCGCACTAGTATGAATGGTAATAAGCAGTCGTGCGTATGGGAAGTGAATATTAAGAAAGATAATCCACTCAAGCCCAATGCATTTATGAGTCAAGCGTTTACATTAGATCAGTCTGGTGGTTATATGCTATTATGCCATAGTCAAAATAATGGAGGAAATATATATAAAGTAATAATATATACATATATAGTATATACTTATGTCTTACATAATTTATCTTAAATAGCAGGAACACTAAGTCATATTTTATTGTTGTTAAATTATTTTTAATTATTTTTTAGTCTTTTAGCTATTAAATATATTATGTGGTTCAATATAAAAAATTGTAGGAAGGTCTAAGTTTATTATTTTACTTATTATGGTTATTCATTCAATAGGTAACAAGTACTGGATTAAATGTTGTCTTGTCTCTGAAAGAGCATCAAAGCATTCCAGTTGTCTGTGATTGGTCATCTCTGAATCAATGTGGTACTTGTGTGACTGGTTCAGATGATGGAACTTTATGTATATCTACACTTCTGACTCCATAATTCAAATTTGCTCGCGTTACCATCTCTACAATGTTATGATGTGAAAACTATCTCAATTTAAATAATTATATTATGACTTTAATATGTAAGAAATAATTTAAAAATTGTATTTATTCATAAGCAATATACACATGTAATTCATTTTTGTACATTTAAAATATAATAGTTCTATCAGTAACCATATTTTTCATTAAGACTAGTTCGTCCGTCTCCAGTTTGATCTGCTGGTGGTTTCCAAATCATGTTTCCAAAATCTTCCAACTTGTCTTTTTCCAAAGTTTTGGCAATTATCTAAACACAAAAAACTATGATTAATAATAGAGAAAATATTATGATGGTTATAACACCACATTACAACTTATTTTAATAGTCTTTTTTATTATTAATTTTATCTTATATATGCAATGGGCTGTTTATCATTTTATCGGGGGAGATATTTATCCATCTAGAGTTCACTAACTCGTGGGGAACTTAATCTCCTTACCCATATTTTAACATCTGATGACAAACCATTCCCTGTGCGTGATAATTTTCTAGTTAGCTGTTAGGCTATAACTATTATAATAATACTTAATTATTGCACCTTTTATTATAATATTGTACACATAAAACAAATAGTATATACATTTAAAATATGTCATGTTATTTTCAACAATAGGTATTTGAGCAAAAGTTATTATTATTACTTGACATATTTTGTCAACAAAATGATGCCAGCTAGTAGGACTCTAAATTTTTTTGCATTGTAAATATACCCATGGTTGAAATATGTGTATTTCAACCATGAAAATATATTTAAATACCCGTATCTTGGAATATAAAAAAAAAGGTTAATTGGGGATCCATCCTTTGTATTCCCTCTTGATAAATATGTCACAGCAAATTTGAGTGAACATTTGGGTAGATTGATAATATGAAATAACACATTCAAATTTAAGTATAGAAATTAATTACATTTTTAAATAGTTTGTCTACATACTTTCTTATCTTTTTTCTCTAACTGCTTTTGTCTCTTCTCGGCTTCCTTCAATTCCTTCAATACTTTTTCTAAAAATAATAATAAAAAATATATTATACAGGTGGCTTAAAAGTTTGGGTATTCTTGTTGTATGCTGTCTACCACACACCTGTTGTCTACCTATGATCATTTTCAATGATTAAGCTTTATCTTAAGTAATTTCTATATCAATAATAAAATACTATAATACAATTTGGGTCCAATAATAATCGTGACTGTAGTTGTAAATGTGTAAGATAATCAGTTTACATTGTTCTGTAATACCTATGTGATATGTTACTCTGCAGTATACACACCTTAAACATTATATTAGCCAAACATTTCAATGTAATTATTCAATCAGAAGAAAATACCATAGGTTTTTTTAAGGAAAAAGGACTTATTGAGATTGATAATTCTCCTTTTTAGAAAAAAAGAAGGAAACTGAGTCCATAGTTGTTTGGAATGTGCAAAAAGAAAAAATGGTGTTATCAATGCAAGATACTTTGTTGTAGAAAAAAGAGATGGACAGACATTGCACGGAATAATTCAAATTAAATTGAAATTGGTACAGGAGTACACTCAGATGAATGGCATTAGAAACACAACATATAGAAATATTATATTATTATATCTGTTTTGACAATTTTTTTTTTACCTAACTTCTTAACCTAATTTAGTGTTAGAACGTGATGGGAATTGTTTTATTGAATTATTTTTAATAAATATTGTGATCTAATGAAATCTTATTAAATCAAATATAAAACAATTCTACTATAATTTAGTTACGTATAAACACATGGAGAAGACCGCGTACAACAAGAATAACAAAGTTTGGAAACCATTTACATATCTTATTACTGAACACTGATTACAGAGTGAACAGTAAAATGTAAATGACAAATGTATATATAATGTATTCTTTTATGTAAATATGGCTGGTAATAAATATATTAACTCAATCATTGGATCATAATGCCACTGGTTATAATATAATATATATATAATTCAATATAATCTGTGATAATACCTTCTGCTTCATTTAAGTTGATTTTTTCTTTGTTTATGACTTCTACTTTCTCTTCAGCATTGGGTTTTATTTTTGTATCAATTTTCTTGACTTCTTTTGGTATTGATGTTGGTATAGATGTTGGTATAGTACATGTTGGCATTGATGATGGACCATTATCACTTTTTGGATTTACTTTGAGCACTGGTTCTACTTTAGGTGTATTTTCTTCTATCTGAGGTTTTGTAAGTTCTGGTAAAGTAGTCGGTCGTACAATATTAATAATTTTTCTAAGTTTTTCTTCTTCTTCTTGTAGCTCATTAATTTTAATCTGCATTTATACAAATAAACAAAATAAAATAAAAATGATTACACAACAACTGTGAATACTGTACTTTCAATCTTTTGATCTCAACTTTATCAACAGTTTTATAATTTCTAAGATCAGACATATATGATTCTAAAGAGTCTTCATCATTAGTTCCACCATACTCTTTGGTAACATTTCGATTTAATCTGTTTAATTTACTCTTGGTATGTTTAAGATCAGCAATAAGAAGTTTATGTTTCTCCATCTAAAAAAAATGTATAATTAATACAATCTGAATTAACTATTGATTTTACAATATCATCATAATTTTAATTTAATTTAATTTGTACATACCAAAGTTTCATAAGTATCAACAGTTTCAGCAGCTTTACCAAATTTTTTCATTCTTTTTTTGCGCTTTGCGTCAATATCTCCTGTACGATCTAAGAAATTATCATCATCACTGTCGTAAAAGTCTTCCTCTTCCCAATTCTTTTCTTTACGTTTTCTACTTTCTATAACATAAAAAAGTAATTATAAAATTAATATAAATAAATAAATGTGTATATTTACCATGCGTAGATTGTCTTAAAAGTCCATACATATCCAAAATTTTACATGCTTCCAGTGCACAATGTGCAATTGCTTCTTTTTTTTTCCCACTTATTGTAGCTTCAGCGATTTGTGGTCTTCCTGTAATGTTTGCTATTGGTAATCTAAAATAGAATCATTACAAAATATTTTAAAAAATTATTACAAAAAATAAACTTACTCTATTCGACAGGTAAATGTTCCGAATCCTTTTTCTGATACATCGTACTCTAATTCTTGTCCTTCTCTTTCAAACCAACCTTTCAATGTTTTTTTAGGATCATCCAAATATAATTGCTCATTTTCTTTAGGAGCAAAAGGATTTTCTTTGGTATCTTCTTCTTCATTTGCATCTTCACCTAAAATATAAATAAAAATTGCATTAAAAATATATATAGTATAAAAATCTACCAAAACCATTTAATTATACCATTCCAATTTCAACAATTTTAACCTATGAAAAATACTCTAGAAAAAAGTAATAAAAATAAATGTTTATTTAATATTCAAATCACCTAAGCTTTGAAAGAAAAGAAATATAAGTTTCATTACTGTTTATATTTAGTAAATAGTATTATCAATATATTTATACAAAATTATATATTATTTAATACATACCCATTCCCCAATCAACACCCTGTTCCATTTTTTTTCTCTCTTCTTCTTCCCTTTTTAGTCTTTGCAACTCTTGTTCTCTTTCTCTTTGTACAAGTTCTGCTTGTCGTTTGGCTTTTAATTCAGTAACAGTTAATTCAGATTCTTTTTCTTCGTCGTCTGGTGGTCCTTGTAACAAATACATTCGAGTACTACCACCAAAACTAATTAAATGACCAACCTGAAAATTACATAATTAAAAAGTAAATAAATAGTTTATAATGTATAGTATTTTTATACTGAATTTAACATATTATTTATAAATAAACTCAAAAACCTACGTGGACTTTAACATAAGTTTTGGGCTTAATTCTTAAACGGTTTAAGAACGTTCCATGTGTACTGTCCAAGTCATATAAATAAAACCCTCTATTTTCATCACTGATAGAAAAAGTAGAGCGATACTGTAGAATTGCATGAAAGCGTGAGATTGTTGGATGTGCCATTGTGACATGACAATTATTTAAACGTCCAAAGCAATGAAATGATCGACTTTCTAGTTGTATTGTACTTAACATTACACCAGATTTCAACTCCTAAATAAAAATTAAATAGGTATATAACAACAATAAAAACCATAAAAAATACTAGCGAATGAACTGTCAAAACTCAAACCTCTAAAAAATATTTATCTCCAGGTTTCCCACCCCAAGATGGTTCTTCGTACGGAATAGGAACTTGAGATGTAGTCTTGGAAATTTTTTTTTGTTGTTCTATTTTTGGTTCAACACTGACTTTGGTATTTACTGCCATGTTTGTTGTCGATGCAACATCAGCGTCATCACTAATGATGTACTCACATATTACTGGTTTTTTCGTGCCAGGTCTGGGACCAAACAATTTAGGCACTTTGAACACAGGCCCTTCCTTTTCGTTGTCCATGGTAGATAATAGTAAATATACTAAGGTGTAGGTGCGTTTGCCTAAAGAGTTAGGTTTATTAACAAAACCTAATACCTAATATAGTAATATATTATGGATATCAAACCTCAAACCTTAGTGTGTACGAGTGTACGACTTACTAGTTACTAGTCGAAAGTAAGAAAGTAAAATTACGATTATCACTAATGATTGATCATGAAGTAAACTGAACGTTTTCGAATATTATTTTTTGTTATCATATATCTATTATCAGTTTTCACGAGCCAACAACAACAACAATAATAATGTTATCCAATATGTTATCAATATCCCCATGTTAAATAATAAATTATTAGTTCAATTTAAGATTTATTTAAGAAAACACAAGACATTTAATAATAAAAAAAAAATCGATTAGTCGTGAAAGTAGGTAAGTACTAAGTATGTCAGTCGAATTTAAAAAACGTAAAGTTGTGCAAAACCGACGTAGACGAGCCACCTCAGATAGCGAAAACAGTGATGAAGAAAGTGCTGTTGTTTTAAATGAAAAACGAAATAAAAAATCCAGCCCATTTATACAAAGTACATCAAACAAAAAACTCAAAGCATCTGAACCAATACATGAATCTTCAGAGAGTGATAATGAATCTGTCGGTGTTTCATATCGTTCCAAAATGGACACTGACATGAGTGGACCGAAAGACATGGGTGCAACAGCAACAATTGAAATTGATACTGAACTTGACAAAGATGCCCAAGCTATCTATGAACGTTCTTTACAAGTGAATAAAGAACTTAAAGGTAAAGAAGATGACAAGGTTTATAGAGGTTTAGCGAATTATACTCAATATTATGAGAAAAAAGATACAGCTTTAGGTAACGCATCTAGTGGAATGGTACGCAAAGGACCTATAAGAGCACCAGCAAATTTACGTTCCACTGTTCGTTGGGATTATCAACCTGACATTTGTAAAGATTATAAAGAAACTGGTTTTTGTGGTTTTGGTGACAGTTGTAAATTCTTACATGATCGTTCAGACTATAAATTTGGGTGGCAATTAGAAATGGAATCTTCTCAACAAGGTGAATCGGATGATGATGATCCATCAAAGTATGAAATTAAAGAAAATGATGATGATTTTCTACCTTTTAAATGTTTGATTTGTCGAGGATCTTATGTTAATCCTGTAATGACAAAATGTAAACATTATTTCTGTGAAAAGTGTGCTTTAGCTCATTTCAAAAAGAGCACTAAATGTTTTGTTTGTGAGAAACAAACTGGAGGATTTTTTGATCCAGCTACAACTATTATTGAACGACTCAATGCAGCTAATACAGACATAATACATCAATGTAATTCAGATGAAGAATCAGATTAATTAATATACCCTAATTATAAATAATAAATAATATGAAACTATATTATAAATATTTAAAAATTGTTTATTTAATTAAGTAATTATAATTTAAGATTTTTTTTAAACTACTTGCAGTTCCATACAAAAACTATGGTTGATTTATGTCAAACCTTACAATCTAAGAGACAACTAGCTAGTTAAGACATATTAAACATGTAATAATTTGATGTACTATTATAGTATTATGATTGAATTCTAGAACTCTATGAAAAACTTATTTTTGTTATTATTTTAAGAATTAATAAACTAGGTATTATTTATTTTGGTTTATTATAAAAAAAAATTTTTTAATCAATATTCAATATTAGTTATTCTTACAATGTTACAATCTTGTTTCAGCATTATATTTTTCTTTGATACATTTTATCAATAGAATGTTAAAAAAAAAAAATCCCTCATAATTGTAATTGTATTCTGTAATGGCTCAAGGATGGTCAGGGAAAAAATGTCTTAATGGAAATTATGTACACTACGGCCACATGATTTGGAAGAATATAAAAAAATTGAGAGGGATAAGTATAAGTGAGTTGTACCTATTTATATATTTTGTTTAATAGATAACTTTAAGCTTCTTAAAATTTGACCCTAACTTGGAAGTTTGATAATACTGTAAATTAGTATCAAATTAATTTATAATAATTATATACGCTATATAATATCATTGTTTATATCTTAATATTTGCTTATTAATTATTACTAAATTTTAAATAGTAGAACTTTGATAACCTTTACCTAAATCTTTGTGCAATGGGATCAAGAGGCCAGAAGGTGTCATATAACTGAATTATAAAGACGAATAAAAGAAAAAACAATGTTTGTATTTATAATCGTTAATTTTAATATTACATGTAACAATGTAATTATTTTTATTAATATTTTTAATGTATAAACTATAAGTGTAATGATTATAAAATAATTGAAAAGTTGGCTATTTTAACTCGTTGAAGTACATAAGATTAAAAAAAAAACACATCGATATTCGTAAAAGGCTGCGCCTAGAGTGATACGCGAATGGATAAAAATCGTTTTTATTATAATTAACTATATAAAAAAGAAATTCCAAAAATAAAGGGTTGTCGGACAAAGTAACTAAGTTCCATCCTGATTAATAGCAAAATATTGTAAATTTATAAATTATTGGAAAAAAAACTTAAATTGACTAATTTTGGCGGCCACTAATGTAAAATCGAATCGCAGAAGAACAAATAATATGATATTTCTATTCCATGGTAATGATAAGAACCGTTTATTATCTTAAATATTATTGTGATTTTACATTTTTCTTTACCATTCAATTTACGTTCCATAGTCCATGATACTTCTACTCCACAGCAGCTCATTGGCCTCAATGACCATTGTCTTGGCGGCTGGCGTTGATAAAAAAATTGTTTTTAGTTTTTATTACGACGTTGTCGTTTTGTACTTTGTTGTTATTGTCGATCTGACTTCGAACGTCTACAGAAAAATAGAAAATCAAAAACTGTGAACAAGAATCGCACAAAGCCGAGCGAACAACTCTACTTTTTGACCGTACTGTGAGTACGTTTCCATCTCGAGGTGGTGTATTCAATCCGTTCCGAGTGATGAAAGATCGGCAAACCGCACCAGGAGATGGTATTAGATCTCTAAAAACTTCCAGAGTGTTTCGGATCATCAACTTTGAGCTCTACTCAAAACCGGTAATGTCATAATATGTAATGTTATATTTCAATTGATCAGTTTTTTTTTATATTAAACAACAAGTCGATTTTTGATGGTTAATCGAAATGCCGCTATGTACGTCTTAATGTCTAATGTTGGATAAGAAAATAATACCTCATAATTAATATTTGTTATGAATTCTCATCATTCATGTTTTCTTATGAAATTTTATTCAACCCCGTCTTATGGTTTTTGATGACAACCTAAGCTCTGTTGTAGTATATAATTATAATCATAATTCTGTTGTTTCTACAATTTGGGCAATAAACCCTTTAATGAGTTCAATATTGTACTTTAAAAAAAAAATGTATTCTTAAATGTTTACCTACTTACTGTTATTTTTCATCTACAACTGTATTATGTAATTAAAAGTTAGATAGGTATAGGTAGAACTTTTAATCTTTGAGAAGTAATTTTCTCAAATATGTACCTACCTATACCAATTATCTATAATTGTATGAAATATTGAATGTGTTTAAGAAATTGTGTGATAAAATGTAGTATAAAAACATATGTTAGGTACTATTAAGTTTGAGTGTAATATATTTGTAATTGTTTTCAGAATAAAGTGATCATGGCATTAGGACTTGTGTCAATATCATTTACGTTTGGATATCTAGTGTACATGAGACACCAATACGAAAAAATGGGATATTATCCAGCTGTTGCTGAAGATGGCCGCCATGAAGTATACAAACAAAGACAATCCAAATGGGATTGAAATTGTATTGTTTTAGTATTACCTTTTAGCTCCCTACATCATACACACATACTTATTCTACTTAAAAATGGAATCTTGCCTAGCCGTTGAGGCTGATATTGACAAATTAATTGCCAAATATAATAAGTATGGCCCAAAATGGCAATTCCAATTACACAGATTTATTTCAACATTAGAACGGTATAAACGAGAAATTGAAAGTCAAAGTTCTGAAATAGATAAGTGTGGACTTTCTTCAACAATTTTACAAATGAAGCTCGCCATAAAGGACATTTCAAATGAACATAGAAGATGGCATAGCGATGTTTCAAGAGTAGGAAAAACAATTGACAAAAATTTTATTGCTGACTATACAGAAGCCAGTAATAAAAAAGCGTTTAAAACTGATCATGAAAGAGAAATTTTAAACAAAATAATTTGTATGCATTTGTACCGGGATTCAAAATGGGAAGTTGCTGAAGAATTTTTAAAAGAAGCTGGTATTACAGTTGACGATAAACTTAAACAACGTTATTTAAATTTAAACCATGTTGTTGATAGTTTGAGACAAAAAGATCCTATGCCAGCCTTTGAATGGGTATATCAAAACAAGGTTCAGCTAGATGCCAAAAAATCAGATCTAGAATTTAAATTACACCAAATTGTGTTTTTAGATATTCTTAATCGTGGTGATCAATATGAAGCAGTTGTTTATGCTCGCACAAATTTCAGTCGTTTTATTGACAAACAAAAAGAAATCCAATCCACAATGGGTATGTTATTGTATCCACCTAATGTTGCACAAATGCGTACTGAAGTTATTGACCTGTTTATAAAAGATTCTTGTCTTAGTGATGATGATATGTTGAGTGTGTGTGTGAATGTGGGTTGTTCAGCATTACCAGCTTTATTAGATATTAAACAAGCAATTTGTCGAGATGTTGGAGGAGTTTGGAATGAAAATGATGAATTGCCAATCAAAATCGACACGGGTTTTGCCTATCATTCAGTATTTGCTTGTCCAATATTAAGAACTAGAAGTGGAACATCTAATCCACCTATGATGTTAGTATGTGGCCATGTTATATCTAAAGATGCACTTAATAAATTGGAACGATCTGGTAGATTAAAATGTCCATATTGTCCTAAAGAACAACTTCCATCAGAAGCTAGAACTATAAATTTCTAAATGGCTTAATAATGTTTTAAATGTTCTCATCGTGTACAATGTAAATAGTTAATAATACTGTATTTAAAAAAAATTATATGAATTCTATACTTTAGTAATATGTACTAATATACATTGGTTGTAATGTATGTACTTTTTAAAATTATAACAGCTACATCATAATATATTGTATTGTATTGTATCAAATTGGAGGTTAAATAATTTTATTTATAAGAAATCAATTTGGCAAATCATCATGTTAACTATAAGTAATTTCAATGGTGACTATTCTATGTTTATATATCTAGTTTTCTTATTTAAAATTAAAACTGGCATTTTATCAAATGTATGTAAGTCCATAATCTATCAAAATAAATTTAATTTCAAAAAGACACAATCACATACTTTTTAATTTGTAGTAAAAACAATTTGATTTAATTTTTTTTTGTAAACGGTGGTAATATTTTAATTTAACATTATTTATGTTTAAAGATAGTATGTTTATATTTTTAGACAAATCATGAGATAAAATCTTAGATGTTTATTAGAAATGTTAAATTATGTAAATTGAATATTATAAATATATTTTAAATACTTATAATTTGTATGAATTAGTGTGTATATTATGTATTTAATTGGTTGAATTAATACATAAGGAAAGTAAAGGTAATACAATAATTGATTATGTAATTATTTTTTTTTGCAGATTTGAGTATTTTTTAGTGTCATGTTTATTTAAAAAAAAAAAGAAATATTGTATGTGGCTCATGGTATTATTATCTAAGCTATGTTTAAAGCATCTATATTACATTTATATCCATTCCAACTTCTTTAGTATTAAGTTTTAAAATAAATTTATAAAAAAACATATAGTACACATGACATAATATTATATTACTCATAATTCATAAACAAACATTTTATTAATCAAAACATGTTAGAGAGTACAGATGGATTATAAAAATTAGCAGCAAAAGCTGGTGAAGTAGATGAGTAGGTACAAATAATAGGTACTATACGGGCTATACTATATAGTATAGTGGCATTTTATATGTTCTTCCTCATAGTATCATTAATTGCTTTAGCAACATAACTAATATTTGAGAAATTCAGTCCACTAACATTTATCCGTCCAAAATCAACCATATAAATATGATAAACATTTCTCAAGTATTCCACTTGATTATCTGAAATTTAACACTTGGATTAATATGCTTTGTATAATAATTTATCTCAGGCATTTTAAATTTCTATACTCTAACTATTATATTTACCTGTCAAATGTAAATATATAAACATTCCCTTTTGATTTGTTATATGGTTCCACTTTCTAAGAGCACCTTCTTCCTCGAGAGCTTTTCGAAAAGCTTTTCTTGTTTCCATCATTCGAGCAGCCATGGCTTTGAAACTGTTCAACCTTTTAAAACATTGAGATTTATATTTTTAATCATAAAATATAGTTATACTTCTTCTATAGATAATTTAATTAGAATGATGTACTATAATTTACCATTCCTCATACAGTTCAGGATTGGATAATATTTGGAAAACCGTCCTAGCACCATGATATGGAGGATTTGAGTAGAGACTTCTTATGATTCTCTCGAAGTAGATCTTAAGACTTTTAATGTTGTGGCCAGAGTTTTGTACAATCGTCAAGTTGCCAACTCGTTCGTCTGATAGAAAATTATTGATGTAATATTAATACGACGCGTCGACGTTGTAGTATAGTTTAGTTGTTAACTCACTGTATAGAGTAAACATCTTGGAAAATGATTGTGCGCATAAAAATTCAATCCCTTCACTAAGAAAGTGACGAACGGCCCAGGTGTCTTCTTCAATATCTCCAGACGCAATTCCTTGATACGCAATGTCAAAAAATGGTATCAATTTACGTTCCTGCAGAATTTCGAAATTTTAAGCACTATTATGATAATATAATGATTACATTTTAAGTACGAGAGTGGGTAACAGTGGCGTAAAGTGGCCAGGCCCTAAAAGGTACGTCAAAGTTGAAGAGCCTCAGTAATTTTATTATGATTTATTACATTATTATATTGTGAAATAAGTTATTTTTTTTTTAATCAAATGAAGGCCCAAAAAGTTCATTTTTAACTATAGAAATATACAATTGTATTATTTTAAATAAGTTTGTACCTAGTAAAACAAATATTATGTTTTTTTTCTATTAACTTCTAGCATCAATATTTATCTTATATAATTTAATTTCTGTGTCTCAAGGGGGTTTCTTCCTTTGGCTAGGTATTAAGTAATAAGCTACGCTACTGGTATTAAGAAATATTAACTTACTTTCATAATTCCAGCAATAGTTCTCCACTGTTCTTTACTCAGGTCTAAACCAGTTGGGTTATGACCGCATGCATGCAATATTACGACAGAATCAGCGGAAGCATTAGAAATATCCTCACAAAATCCTTCGAAATCAATTTCTATAGTTTCCCTATTTATGTAACGATATTGTATTTCATTTTGAAATCCACTAAATGAGAACAAGGCGCCATGCATTTCTGAAAAAAATGAATAGTTATAAAACCAAATTGTTAGGTACATTATTATGACTATAGGCGTCACTATAAAGAGTCGAAATTCTAGGGTAGCAAGGCAAAATATTTACAAAAAATTATCTTCTGCGCTTATTTTTCAACCCATTTAGTATTTTAGTATATTCATAATTTTTACTGAACTTGGTTATATTATTAGAATATAATACCTACTTATACATTTCAACAAATTAAAATTGTTTTGAGTTTTTGACGATTCTATCTTTATTTCACACTTTAACTTACAATTTACAACTATACTCACTCTGCTCAGAATCAAAAATGATAATATTATTTATTATGTTCTGATATGAAACACAATTGTGATAAATTATTACAAAAGTAATAATATTAGTAAGTAGGTATTATATTGTCATAATTTTATATTTATCTGAACGAAATACACACAACAATAATTCTGAGAGGTTAATATTCACACTGGAGGGCAAGCCCCCCTTGTACACCTATGTTTGGAGCATACGAAAATACATTTGTGCACAGAAAAAAAATTGAAAAAATGAATTCATCCGCGGGTAAAGTGTAGTAATTTTATACCATATAGTTTTCCTTGACGAACATTTAGATACGTAGCTGTATTTAAATATAACTAGCTAATAGGTAGGTATTTTTAATTACTTACCCCATGACGGATCGGGATAATAAACAGTTGTACAGTTCATATGCCGTACTAAAAATTCAGCACCTATTTTTAAAGCTCCGGTTCCACCAATACTTTGAACACCAAATACCTACAGAAAATATAACATTAAAATTAAGTCCTTGTAAATTTATGATTAAAAATTAAAATCCTAAATTGAGGATATGTATAGATTTAAATTCAGTTGTACAATGATTTATAATATATGATATTATGGCAATGAAATTAATGTTTACAATAATGCGTTTATATATAGGTACCTATAATAATAATAATATACTACGTCCTTATACCTTTCCGTCTTTCCACAGTTTTTCAATATCACCTAATAGTAAACGGCATGCTGATTTTGTAAAATCTTCAATTCCTGTGGGTGATAAATAATTGTGATTTGAAGTGTCATTTATAACCATGCTTTCTGCTCTCTTAACCACAGAAAATAAAAAGCTGCTATTATCTTCCGATCTGAAAGCTATAATAATGGGTAATAATTATTATAAGCTTATCATAAATTATTATTAATTGGTTATAAAAAATCTGTTTCCACTATTTTCATAGGTTTCTATGTTATATTATTATACACAGTGTTTGGCGAGTTCCTTATAAAAAGGAATTCGTTCCTTCCTTTGAAAAATGAACGAGTTCCTTTTTAGTTCCAAATAAAATAAAAATTCTTATTTAGTCATACATTTTTTTCATTCATAGATGTACTTCGGTACTTTACCTTTTAATTGTACTTATCCATACCTACAAGTATATATTTTATAATTTACTATTTAGTTTAAAAATATAAATACTGATCAGTTATCGTATATTTTTAAAAATAACTATCATTAAAATAATATTGTAATATTATATTAATATAGTAATGTATTATTATACATTTATACATATAGCTGTAGGTACTAGAGACTAGTGTACCACAAGGCACAAATTATAATAAGTCCCAACCCGCATCATAATTCATACATTTTTTTATTGGTCAGTCTTCAGTGTTTGTGCTATTTTCCGGCGACCCCAACGCGACAACAACGATTTATATACTCATTTGACACTTCTATCTAAGTTATTACTAACTTATGAGAAGTATTAATAAAGTTACTAATGAGTACGGAGAACCAGAGTACCTATCTAATGACTAACTTTAACGAGTAAGTTCGAAACGATTAACGATCACAAATATTGGCAATATTAAATATTCACTCTAAGAAAAAAAATATTTTAATTTATATTATTTCCATATCTGTGTAAATTGGAACTTGAAAGGAACGAACAATATTTCGTAATTTTTCCTTGAAAAAAAGAACTCGTTCCGTTCCTCGTTATTTTTTAATGAAAAGGAATTCGTTCAACGTGTCGTTCCTTAAAAAAGGAACTCGTTCCAGGAATCCGTTCCTTCCAAACACTGATTATACATTTATAAACTATTATTAATAACAAAATAAAACACAATATTATTAGTATAGATGAACAGTAAGTTTTAATTTACAAGCCCAAAAATAATGATAGAAGTACCTAGGTAACAACCACCTACCTAGATAATGATTAATAACTAAACAGTGTCTTCTACTAGAGACTTAGTTTATTAGTTTTATATTTGTTGCACTTTAATTATACTTAAGCAATGCTGTATTATCTAATAACAATCATGATTATATAGTACCTACCTACCTATCACCTATGGTATTATAAATGTCACAAGAACTGATGTAACTCAAAAAACGGGATTTTTCAGGACAATTTTATGAACATTTAAAACTATTACAAATATTACTAATATTTATAAACTGTTTTATTCTGAACATAACTTATATATGAACGACTGAAATATTATTTAAATTTGAAGTATCCTAAAACATATATCCTAAAACATACCTAATTAATAAAGGTACAACTGGTTTATACATTAACCTAACCTATGGTCATATTATCATCTCTGTAGTTAAATAATTAGTAAATATTTTATTTAAGAAGTGTGCATATAATATAGCATATTTTTGTGCATAGGTGGTTGGTATACCTATATTGGCTATATTAACAACTGTTGTACATTACTTACTTCCATAAATAAGATCTACTTTTAGAGGAGAAACATCGTTTTGGAATGCAGTTTGGGCTTCAATAGATCCAACCTGACTTACTAAAGGAACATCACTGAATTGAACCATAGTTGTTGCAATATAATATTAAAATAGACCGTCTAGGTATTTTTTATACTATAAACCTTGTACCTAGTAGGTACCTACCTACTGTATATCCTATATATTATGTAATTTAACTGAATAAATAACGTTTAGTTAGTTAAAATACGTTGTTAAACTCGGAAACGTTCAGAACAATTCGTTAATTTGGTTGCGATATTATTAAGTTACTCGGATCAAATAACGACAATTGGAGTTAGTTAGAAGAACAATATTGTTTAACGATGATTTATAGTGGTTTAATACAATTGTTGATGGTTGATCCCACGAACCGATATAAATCATGTACCCATAAATATTATATTAAATACCTAACACGGATTTAGCAATTCAATTATAATATTATATCACGCGTATTCTTTTTGGTAAGCCATAATTGTGAACGTGGCATTTCAGCTGTGTAAGGTGCTATTAATGTTGAAGAGAGCGTGATGAGGATATATTATTCGGGTCGGGTCTGAACTCGGCGTGCCGAGAATCTTTTTTTTTTAAAGTATATATACGCTAATTTATTACTTTATTAGTTACATGTTTAGGTAATAATAGGTTAAGTAACTTTCAAGTACCCATCTATATTTGATACATAATACATATACACATTAATACATTATACATTATACTCATCATATTATCATGTTCTTACAACTATCGTTATTAGGTATTTATTTATTTCACTATGTGTTTGATCGATATAGGCACAATTAATCATTTTATACAAGTATGTAATTAATACTTCACCATAAGACTATCGGACTCGGGGCTTATGCAGTGGTGGCTCCCTTGAACACACATCAACTATTGTATTATTTTATATTTCTAATGGAGTCATTATATTAAAGTAACCTATTACCTCATGGCTATTATAATTGCATGCTGCAACACATATACAAAACACTTGACACCATAGACGATTGTCAAATGGTATAATTGTTCAAGTATATGTGATGCAATTATAGGTTTAAAAAAAGTGATAATAAATTTATAAGTACTCATATTATATAATTAAGGAATTTTAAGTTTTTTTTAGTTGCATAATTGTATTATACGATGTTTATTGAAAAAAATTGTCATCAAACCATCAGCAGTGAGCGCTTTTTAAACAAGAAATCGGCATTCTGCCTGCTGCAATATGTTCTGCAGATACGACCGACGTGTGGTACAAGTTTACAGCATTACCCACACACTTATGAATCAAAATACAATTGAAGAAGCACTGTTAAAAGGTAAATATATCTTTTTAATTATTTTTTAAATAATAAATTGTTAGTGTAATATGAATACGTAATATTTATGTAGATAATGCTTCTGCTTGCTATCCAAAACCTACTTTATCAAATGCCTATCAGACTTGCTTGGTTCACACTGAACACATCTTTAACTCAATACATGGATCAAGAAATAATTTATTGCGTAAACATATATTTTACCATTTAGCAATGTTTTCTCATACGGTATTTGATTGTATATATTTTGATCAGAGAAATAGTACATCAGAGATTTAAAAAAAATAACAGTGCTCGAAGCAATAGAGTGGTTGGATGATGAAAATTATAAAGCTAAGCAAGAAGCAATTAAAGTACGCTTCACTAAAGCTGCTTTTATTATTGATGAATTTAGGGTTCGGAATGCTGATTCTAGCTGGTTCAATTTAATATTACGTAGATTGTTCACAATAGGTACTTATATTATAAGTCGGAATCATATGAAACCAACAACGCCATTGATGATTAGGCGAAATCGAAAATTTGACCAAAAACTTATAAACTATATACGGAAACTAAATACTTGGATTGTATAGAATGTAAGATTATTTAAATTGTATAATTTTAACTTATGGATTTACAGTTTCTAATTTCTATATTCTATTCTATATTCTATTCAACTTATTTACCTGTCAATAGTAACATTATAAACATCACTTTTTGATCTGTTATATGATTCCACTTTCCAGGAGCATCTTCTTCCTCGAGAGCATTTCGGAAAGCTCTTCTTAGTTCTATAATCCAAACAACCATAGCTTTGAAACTGCTTGACCTATTCAAACAACTATATTTACGTTTATAATCATCTAATTTAGTTATAATGTTGTACAATAATTTACCATTCTTCATATAATTTAGGATTGGATAATTTTTGGAAAACTGTCCTAGCCCCGTGGTTTGGAGGATTTGAGTAAAGACTTCTGACGATTCTCTCGAAGTGGATCTTGATACTATCACTGTTAAAATTTTAGATTTTAGTACAACCATCAAGTTGCCAATTCGTTCGTCTAATAAAAAATGTATATGATTACATTTTAATATGTTTCCGATATTTGTCTTAAGTTGAGTAGTTTAGTTGGTTTAACTCAATACTCACTATATACATAGTGAACATCTTGCAAAATGATTGTGCACATAGAAATTGGATCCCTTCATTATTGAAATTTTTTATGAATTTCTAACTCAAAATAAATTGCACATTTTCGTCATTTTTACGTATTTTGTCAAAATTTGAACTTTGATTACCTATAAATAAAAATTGTGACTACGGATTTTTAATATTTTTCATCTGCCTTTGAAACTATATATTAGAAGCCTACTATTAAATTTTCAAGATTTTTTACCCAACAAATAAAATTTTATTGACATTTATAGAAAAAAAAACTAAAAAAATTGGAAACTGAAAATGTCCGTTAACAGCTCAAAATAAGACAGAATATTTTGAAAATTATATATGATGTGTAGAAAATGCTTATATAAACATTCGGTCAAAATGTCATGTCTCTACGGTCATTTCTTTTAGAGTTATACCAAAAACCAAAATCGATTTTGTCGAAAATTGGTTTTCCGTAAAAATTCCCGTTTTTCCCTTAATTTTTCATTTGTTTTTCCAGGCGCTCATGAAAACTACTGGGAAATTTTAACTTTTGACCCCCCAAAGTACCAACTAGATTCACTTTCCTATCAGAAAAGGTATTATTGAAGAAAATCGAAGCATTTTTACTGTCCTAAAACGTGATGACAGACACAAAAATAAAAATAAAAAAAAAAAAAAACACACATCATTGTAAAACCAATACATTCATCGCTCCGTTCAGAATCTAAAATGATAGAAATTAGTATGGCACATATTAAAAATATATTATATTACGTATAATAAAATATCATCAAGATTTAAATTAAGTAAAAAAAATTTTGAAGGGGAACGTGAGAGCCCGCCGGCAAATACTTTTTAAGGCGAAAGAAAAAAATTTAAAAATTTAAATGGTACTATAGGTTGTTAAAGTATTAAAATCTATATAAAAATATTTACAAAAAAATTGATTAAAAAACTTTTGAAGGGGTACGTGGGAGCCCACAGGCAAATACTTTTTAAGGGGCAAGAAAAAATGTTTAAAAATTAATTTGGCACCAGGTGTAAATGTTTAAAAAATCTATATAAAAATATCATACAGATTTAAATTGAGTAAAATAGTTTTGAAGAGGACCATTGGAGCACGCAGGCAAATACTTTTTAAGGAGCAAGATATAAAGTCTAGAAAATTATATGGTACTACGTTTTTAAAGTTTATAAATCATTAAAAAAAATTGAAGGGGAACGTTTGAGCCCACGGGCAAATACTTTTTAAGGAGCAAAAAAAAAGTTAAGAACATTATATGGTACTAGGTTGTTAAAGTTTCAAAATATTTACAAAAAAATTAGAAGGGGACCGTTGGAGCCCGCAGGCAAATACTTTTTAAGTAGCAAGATATAAAGTTTAGAAAATCATATGGTAATATGTTGTTGAAGTTTAAAAATAATTACAAAAAATTGAAAGGGTACGTGGGAGCTAACAGGCAAATACTTTTTAAGGAGTGAGAAAAAAAGTTTAGAACTTTATATGGTACTAGGTTGTTAAAGATTAAACATCTTTTTCAAAATGTTTACAAAAAAATCGATAAAAATTTTTTGAAGGGGACCATTGGAGCCCGCAGGCAAGTACTTTTTAAGGAGCAAGAAAAAATGTTTAAAAATTAATTTGGCATCAGGTGTAAATGTTTAAAAAATCTATATAAAAATATCATCCAGATTTAAATTGAGTAAAATAGTTTTGAAGAGGACCATTGGAGCACGCAGGCAAATACTTTTTAAGGAGCAAGAAATAAAGTCTAGAAAATTATATGGTACTACGTTTTTAAAGTTTAAAAATAATTACAAAAAATTGAAGGGGAACGTTTGAGCAAACAGGCAAATACTTTTTAAGGAGCGAGAAAAAAAAAATTAGAAAAAAATGTATATAGCACCAGGTTGTTAATGTTTAAAAAATCCATATAAAAATATCATCCAAATTTAAATTGAGTTAAAAAAAATTGAAGGGGAACGTTTGAGCCCGCAGGCAAATACTTTTTAAGGAGCAAAAAATAAAGTCTAGAAAATTATATGGTACTACGTTTTTAAAGTTTATAAATCATTAAAAAAAATTGAAGGGGAACGTTTGATCCCGCAGGCGAATACTTTTTAAGGAGCAAGAAAAAATATTTAGAAATTAATTTGGCACCAGGTGTTAAAGTTTAAACTATTTAAAAATATTTACAAAAAAATCGATTTTGAAGGGGTACATGGGAGCCCACAGGCAAATACTTTTTAAGAAGCAAGATATAAAGTTTAGAAAATGATATGGTACTATGTTGAAGTTTAAAAATAATTACAAAAAATGGAAGGGGAACGTTTGATCCCGCAGGCGAATACTTTTTAAGGAGCAAGAAAAAATATTTAGAAATTAATTTGGCACCTGGCACCAGGTGTTAAAGTTTAAACTATTTAAAAATATTTACAAAAAAATCGATAAAAAATTTTGAAGAGGTACGTGGGAGCCCACATGCAAATACTTTTTAAGGAGCAAGAAAAAAAGTTTATAAATTAATATTTATAGTACTATAGGTTGGTATTAGGCTGTATTTAAAGTTTAATTATACTGGTACAAGTGTACAACACTAGTTGGCCGGCGTTAAGGCCGTGGTTAAATATTATTATAAATAGTTAGGGTATGATATTTTACCCTATCCATACCAAACCTATACTCACTTTAAGAATAACATTTAAATATTTTCTTTCATTCATATGTTTACATTATCGAATACTTTGATAGTTAGTTGAAAAAGACCAATGCACAGCTAACGGCCAATGATAATAGTTGTCTATCAACACCATAGCTTTAACTAACTAAAGGTTTACTTAACTAACCTTCTTATGACTTATTAGGACACTTTGAATAAAAAGATCCTGAGTTGGTTGCCGAACTTAAGTGTCTGATTATCGAGTTGATCCTTTGATTATTGACTCCTTAGAGCACCTTAGATCATATACCATGCCCAGTTTACCCATGTAAACAATTTGAAGCACGCATATAAGCTACGAGTCTCTGACATTTTTATTGATTCATATCAACTCACATAATTTAACTTGGGTGATTTCTCTTCGCACATGTATCTTAGTCAGAGACCATTGTCAGTAATATGTGCTACAGATTATCGGGATAAGGGCCCATTCATAGTATATGATCTAAGGTTGCTATATTAACTGTGATCACAACTTGAAAGTATGATTGGATGTAAATATTGTAAAAGTAATAATTATATTAATAATTTATCAGCACGTATTGTCTCCGTCTTATACAATTGGGTATCAATTTTTGCAGATCTTATAATTTTTAAAATTGGATATATTATTATTATTTAAAACTAACAATTTCAATGATAACTGCTGAATTAAAGTTTGATATTTTATACACTTGTAAGACACACTTGGAGACAACATATGCGGGTGAAAATACTTTTTTAAGAAACATATTTATTGATTTTTTTTAGCTTCATATGGTTTTTAAAATACAAGGGAAAGTTTTGAGATTTGGAGCAACTTTATAACGTATTCAAATAAATTGATTTTGGACTTATTGAAACATTGTCTGGAGGGTGGTCCTTTTGGTCACCCAGTGTGCACAAATATTTCTACTAATAATACAAAAGAGCAGCTCTGCTTCCATCCTCTGATAGTAAAAGCCCAGATTCTCAACAGAAAAATTATATTTAAGACAAAATTAAAAATCAAGTCAGTACAGTCTCTCTTTTGTACCGATATTTCTGATTTCATTGATTTTCAGCATTTGTACAGTTAGGGAAAATAGAAGACGATATCGTTTGCACAAGATTGTGACTCAATATTTTTATATATTAACCTAATATTTTAAAATAAGTGTGTTTATGTGTGCCAAGGAACCTCGGAGCGTTTCCTAGTTTCGAGTGGCCCCGCACCACTATATTTTTTTTTATAGACGACAGTCCTTCGACGTCTCGACCTAGTAAGGCCTTACGTACACCATCTTTGAAATAACACGTAGCTTTCAGTAAAATGTTTAACAATATTCTTATGACCTACGCAGCTACGCGTTACACATAACACATATTATTATATACTGCTTAAATAATATTTAATTTGTATTATAGCTAGTTTGGGGGGTCAAAAGAAAAAAACCTGTCCAGAAAAATCAACAGAAAATTAAGGAAAAACTGAGATTTATAACTAAGATTTGAAATTTTTATACCTTAAGTTTCATTATTCAACAAAACAAAAAATAATGTTTACCTGAAAGTCAATTGATTACAAGTGGTTTAAGTTAGACATATAGGATAATCACCCACTTATAACAAATTCTCATATTATCTTTACGATTTTTTTGGAAAGCACAACATAGCAAAAACTGTTTTGCGTGGGAAAGAACCGAGAAGGCTTATACAACCATAACTTAGAAACGAGATTTTCACTACGAAAAAAAGAGAACTTTGGCTGTGCAACGTTGTTTTTATTTTCAATTTTGAAAAACACCAACAATAATGGTTTTTGAAACAGTAAGAACTTTTTTCATATAAGTGATATCAGCAAAATAAAAACAACTTTACACAGCCAAAGTTCTCCTTTTTATGTGGTGAAAATCTCGTTTCTTAGTTATGAATGTAGGTTTGTCGGTTGTTTCCCGCGCAAAACAGTTTTTGCTATGTTGTGCATTTGTTATACGGAGACAACGCATGCGGGTATATAGCGTGCTCATAAGTAGTTATAATAACAGTTGAGAGATTAAGATCCATAGGCACGATATTTTTATTGCTATAAAAAAGGATTCTTATAAATAGTTCATACTGTAACCAAAAAATCTAAAAAACCTATTTATAAAAGTTAAAATTTTTAATCAAATTATTTAAACCAAGAATAACAATTTTTGTTATTTTGTTGTTATTTAAAAATATTATTCATAGATATATGAAACTTTTAGACTATATCATTATAATTTATATAGGTACACGATGACGTTTTAAAATTTAATTTTTTGGAAAAATGAATTTAATCTACTGGTAAAGGTACTGTACAAATGCCTAGTCGCAAAATAAATTAGGTAGGTACTTTAATCACAATACTATTTATTAAAGTCTTCGCTCAGAATCGTTTTTTGTTTGTTTGTTTGTTTTTTAAATGTTTATACATGGATTTATACCTATTACTAATTATAGTACCTATTGGTGTGTTTATTTGATTTCAATGAATTATAGGTATATATTAATTAATAATTTTTGAAACATTGTATTTAAGGAAATAAAAATAAATCTGATCACAATTTAGAGTATTGTAATATATATGAAACAATAGAACAAATATGAACAATAGAAGTTAAGTATAATACACTAAATTAATAATTATCTATAACTTGAAACGTTGGATTTGGAAAAAAAATTACCATCTTTAAATTAAAATTGTATCTTATGAGTCACAAAAACACTCTCACAAAGCGGCGTACTAAAATGACACCGGAACATATGAAACAATATATAATAGTTATTAATTGTTATTGGAAATTGAATTGAATTAAATAAACTTAAAACCAAATTATTTAATTTATAATACAAGTTATTAAATAATAAATTTAAACTAAATGCATATATTTTTTATTAATATTGAAAGAATATATTGCCACACATATTTTTAGGACATAAAATATTAATAGGTATCTGGTATTTTAAAAAAATATTAAGAAAATATGTTGCATGTTCTAAACGACCTACAACTTCGCATTTTAAGGATTTTACGAGAATATAAATCTGTCTTATACTTATGACTTATAAGTTGAACATGTATTTCTATAAATTTAACCAAAATGTATATGTCTATTTCAAGTACCTATAGCTATTAATTATAATAATTCTACAACCCGAGACTGGAAAAACGACGACGTATATTATTCGATTATGACGTATTTAATACATTTCGAGCTCGGAACTAAAATATTCGTCAACAATACTTGGATAGCACATTTTTATTGACATTAAAAATTTAATATAATTATTTAACTCAAGAATATAAATTTGAGCCCCGAATGAATATAAAACAAACTTACATTAAACATTGACACTTTTGGCGGAATCCGTGACGTGTGTGCACTGCGACGTCGCTTTGGAAACGCTCCAGATACATATCTGAAAATATTGTGATTTATGAAAAATAATACCATACGAAACACAGTATACTTTTTGTTCATGTCAGTTTCGCTTATGAGCATTTTAGAATTTTTAATCGGCTGTGTATTCCGCAACGACTATGACAATTGCCAAGGAATATAAATGATAGATATTATATATTATACGTCCATATAATGAATCCATATAGATATAATATAATACAACTTTTTTTATTTCAGAGTTCCGTGTTTAGGAACAATTTGATGGTGTATAGATATTAGAATCATAGGTATATTGTTTTTATGAATCTCCAAGTAAAAATGTGATTATAAATAAATTAAACTTCTGATTTTTAGGGTTAACTTAAATTAGTTAAATTTATTAACAATATAGGTACACACAAATAGTACCGACTATAATACTAACTAAATTTATAGAATTCCAAGTTTAACAATTTCACCGAATACTGTCGAATTTAAACTTAATAATAATTAGGTACCTAGCTATTTAATATGTTAATTTTAATTGTACCTATTGGGTACATTTAATATTTTAGTGTGATTAGTGTGTATTTTTAATTTTAATTTTTTTTTTTTTGTGTCTGTAGCTTCTGATTTTTAACTTCAGTACCTTTTCCGGTGGGAAAGTAAATTTATTTGATGCATTTGGGAAGTCTAAATTTAAAATTCCTAGTAGATTACAAACGTCAGGATAAACAAAAAAATAATAAAGAAAAAACTGGAATTTTTACGCAAAATTGGTAATTGGCAAAATCTATTTTGGTTTTCGGTGTAGGTAACTCTAAAAAAATATACGTACCTACCGTGGACAGTCCGTGGTCCGTAGATAAATGAAATATTCACTGAATATTTATATTAGAATTTTATTAACACCAGAAATTATTTTAACCCATGCTGTGCTGTTTATAGGCACACCGCACACAACATTTTCGATTATTAAGTTTTTTTTTATAACTAAGATTTGAAAATTGAATACACGATTTCTTATAAATTTTTCTATTTTTATCAAAAAAAAATGTAGATACTTGATTTAAAATTATAATTTGTGGGTTCTTAAAAGTCTAAAGTATATTTTTACATACAAATATGATAATATTTAATATGCAAAGAATATTGCTTATTAGGTAATTGAACTAAATAGTAAATATATACCGTCTTAAAAATAACAATATAAAATATCCTATTCTGACAAGCCGTCTCCGTTTAAATTGTTTTTCGTATACAATAATATATACCTACCTATAGATACTTTCAACATCATTATGTACGGCAATAAATATTAATTTTAAGACTAAAAAGTAAAGGTAAGCCTCTAAACTCTAAAGAATAGGTAATCAAACTTACGTATATGTCGACTCTTCGGGTTGAGTAAAGGAGTACTATATATTATCTAGAATACAGATATATTTTATGAAATTAACTTGACAAGAATGAAATATATGAACACATTTTATATAGGTACAAAATTACTGTTTAACGACTTGTCTGTTCATTGTTGCGGACTAACAATTTTTTTTTTTTCATTGAAATTATTAGAACTGCTAAATGTCTCCGACGAATGACCAGGATTGGCGTTTGCCATAGATGATAGATATTACAATATGACATCGTCATCAGTTTTCAATTTTATTACTTCTTTGGATGAAACCATTCATTTTTATTTCATATTTCAAAAAAGAATATTATTCGGAGTATTTGAATATATTTATATAACAAATAACATATTATATTTTATTTTATTTTGGTTTATTACTACAACGCCTGAAGCCAACTTTACAAAAATATGAAGTATTTATAATTCAATATACAAGTAAATATAAAAGTAATATGGTATATAAGTAATACACGTATAAATAATGATATAACAAATTAAATCCAAACATATACGGCTCCCATTGCATATTGCATCAATGTGTCATTTTTGTGTATAATACCTATAGACTATAGTATATTCTATAAAATTTTCATTAATTGATTCAAACTTTCAAACTATTATAATTAATATTTTTCAAACGCTAATTGTGGTCAAAATTAATCAAAAAATAGTTTTGTTATTTTATTTAACTGTACAATAAATTGTACATTTTGATTTGATGATTAAAATAAATAAATCAATATGGACATTATGTCAAATATATTGAAACTTGATTAATTATATACTGATTCATGATTAGAGGTACCTTATTATTATTAACTATTATATTATGGTTTTAATTTTTACAAAAAATCATATATGTATTTTATGTATAACAATTTATAATAAGTTCATGAGTAAAAATCTTTTGTTTTATTAAACACAATATAAAAATTGGAATAACTAGTTATATAGGTACTTAGGTAGGTTATTATTGCTAATAATATTATTGCTACCCATAAGTAAACAATATTGGTAGCTGAATTTTTTCAAATAAAAATGATTGCATGTACCTCCTAAGTCCTAAGTGTAGTCTGAAATTCTTAATATATTATGAATATACCTAATAAATATTCTACTAACTATTAGCATCATAATTACTTATTATCAAGTAATTTAACTAAGATAAATTTATATGAAATTACTATATCAAAATAATTAGTAAAACTAAATTGTATTATAAATTTAACTTTACATATTTTTGTTATAGATATACAGACAAGGAAGTGGAAGATTTTTAAAAACTTTTTATGAATTATGGTATAGAATCTTAATCATTAATATCATGCATAATTTGTTTGGTGCAATTATGTGTTCTGAGTAGTTTAAAAATGCACCCATAGCCAGTTGTGTAACTAAAGCTAGAAAGGTTATTTTAAAATAAAATATTCTTAATAGTTTATTTTTAGAAAAATATACCTATACTTACAAAATCTTGGCCCAACATAAATAAAGAGGGATTTGAAAATGGCTTAATGAGTACATTTCTATCTCCAAACTTAAATGTGATAAAAACTGATATGGTAAAATTTATTTTTGATCAATTAACTAAGTTTCAACCACGTGATGACTATAAAGAGTTACTGCAATTAAGTTTATATTTCTTTGGTGAAGAGCTTCCCGAAAAAAATGGTTTTAAAAAACCCGGAGCTTGTCATCGAGCAAGATGGATGGCGAAAATAATTTATAGTATAAAAATTGTTTTGTTTCGTTCACAATTTGAACTGAAAGATACAGAATTATTAAACTTAGAACATTTTACTTTGTTCATAATGAGAGTTTATTTAAAAGCATGGTTTATTTCAACTGATGCTTCAGGTGCACCACTGAATGATTTGAATTTCATGATAGATCTGAATAGGTACAAAAATACAAGTAATGGTATTTATAAATTAGCCTTAAAAGTTTTTTCTGGACATTTATGGTACCTTAGTGATACATTAATTGGATTGGCATTTTTTGACAATCGAGTTTCAGATGATATTAAATTAAAAATGGTAAAGTCTCTAGACAAAATTGGGACTAATGTTCTTGAACACAGAATAAAAATACCAGAACATAGTATTTCAAATTGTGAATTAAATGATTTTGTTACAAATAATACACATAAGCTTTTTACGGCTCTAAACATTAAAACTGACTTTTTAACGACACACCCAAGTACTTGGAAAAATAGTACGGAATTTCTGGATGGATATAAAAAAGTAAAAACTCTCAAAGTGGTTAATGATGCAGCTGAAAGAGGTATAGCATTGATGACATCATTTAATGGAACTCGTACAAATCAAGAAGAACAACAGCAATACATTCTGCAAGTAATCGAAAAACACAGAAAAGATTTTCCTGATTCCAAAAATACAACTTTGTTACAAATGTAATTGATTGTAAACCTTATGATATTTATACACCTTATCAACACAATAGTTATGTAATGTAATAACCCAATTTGTATTTACTTTTTATTGTTCCTAATATAATTAAAACTACATTGATAATTAAATTTAACATTACAAAAATAAAATTATCATAGGTATATTATTATTTTGTATTTGGTATTTTTAAGTGCATTGAGCGACCTCGTAAAATTTTTTAAAATTTTTTTAACTTTCACAATATCACTTTTATTATAAATAGATCAAATTAAAAACATGAGAAAACTAAAAAAAAAAAAAAAAATTTGAGTGCCACCCTAATACTTAGGTTATAAAATGTTATACTGGTGAGTTATACTTCAATTTTGTATCATTCTGAGTGTAGATGAGTGCTCTTAATCCTGCCAAGACAGGGCTACCTACACTTGCAATTTGAACTTGGTGAAAGAAATTAAAGAAAAATATTTGGAAATAGTATATTCTTAGCGGGTATACGTATTTTTTGTATAATGAGAATATGTACCTAAGTCCTAAATGTATTATACTATTACATTATTATGTATACATAAATAACAATATTCTCATTTCATTTATTATTTGTAAACTGTTACAGCAATTTTTGTTGATTGGTGTATGTATATTGCAATATTTTTAGAGGCCTAAGTTATGGTATTTGATGGTACATAGTACATAGGTACACTAAAGACCAAAAAATGCTGCATTCTTACTCTGATTAAATTCATCTATAAGAACATAATGTTAAGAAAAAAAAGAAAAAGTATTTGTATTTGTACTTGAATACTTTTTAAAAGTATCCTTTACAAGACTGGGTATTGAAGAATAATATTAACGACGACTCTTGAATCACGGTGGTTTATTTAGATGAAAAACAATCATTGATCCTACGCACCGATTTAGTATCCAATACCCATAAACATTCTATACATATACCTAACACGGATATAGCAATTAAATTATAATGTTATATCACGTGGATACACACTTATAGCGCTCATATGTGTGCAATACCAATAACTATACATAAGGATTTAGGTAGGTAAGGTATCTATTGTAATTTTTATGTTCATGTAACCATTAATTAATGTTTAGTGAATTTGTGTAGGTAACAACGCGTGCATTCCCCAAGGATATTTATTTTTATATTTATAACAATATACTGCAACATAATTTACACTAAATATTTCTATCGTTATAAAATGTAAATAAATATAGGTAACCTACCTAATCATTTAACACCTAATAACATAATACATAATCAGCACCTATATTCCCTACTGTATATTATAAAATATAACTTTTAACGGATCATACATTTTTTATAGGTTTATAATAAATAAAAATTATATAATTTTGAATTAAAATCAAAGTACAACAATAAACAAATAAACTTATAAGTTATAAATAATAAGTATAGTCATTAGACGTAAGTATAGTAAATTATATTCAATTGAATGTCCATATACCTATTTTTACATGGAAAACCTATACACATTTACATTTTTGACTTTTCAGTCAAACGCTGTATATTTTTAAATTAGATCAACAAAAATATTGTGAGCTGGTAAAAAGAAGATGGAAAGACATTTTTTTCCGAAATATTAAATGCAAGTGATGCAAAATTAAATTATTGATTGTAAATTACGTTATGTCTTTTAACTGTTTTAAATTATTTAGCAGTGGCCCATTGGAATGGATTTACTAATTTGACACTTTAAAACTCGTATATTGACAATTGCATTCAAATAAATTAATGTTAGGTAATTCGGAATTCCAACACAATAAAATTAAAATATATATGGAAATTAATATTAAGCTAGAAACGTCTCAGAGAAAAGAGAGCAATAAATGTAAGAACAATTTAAATAATTTAAACCTAGAGAACAGTTTAAGTCCATTAAGAGCTAACCGATTTCACTTTGATAAATAATGTACTATTATAGCCTATAGATTAGGTGTATTATTCAGAGATATTACAAAATTTTAAAATCACAACATATTTTTGTTCAATGTATCTCGTTCATAACGATAACACACATTTTACCTACATTAATGTTAATTATTAAATATTTTATTAAATCCAATAATCAAATACTTATAAGGGTAGATATAAAAACGTACAAAGTTCAAACTATGAGTTAAAAGTCTTGAACAAGTGCCGCACTATAACAATAAAAATATCTTATAGGTACATCGTTAAGAATGATATCAATTATCAATTTGATTGCCAATTCCCAAACAATATATAATATCGTTCTTACAAAACCTGATTATCTACCTATAATACGCCTATACATATTTATCAAAGATTGGTGTTACATTATATTCTATTCTTCCAGTCAATTATATTTTATGTTTCAGTTTTATCTAATAATTAAGATTACTGATTAGTATTAGGTCCTTGCTAATAAGTTTACATTTTTACATATTTCTTATTTTCTTACTCAGCCTTTCAAAATTAATATTTTAGGTTTCCATATTTCGTTGGAAAATTTAAACTATTTGAAAGCTAATATACTATTTAGGTCTTTTTGCTACTTGCTATCAAATTTGTATAGGTATCTACCATATTTTATGTTTAAACGATTACGAACATGACGTATTATAGCCTCTAATAGAGTATAGTATTATAGGTATTAGGTAGGTACCTTTAAATACCAGTTCATTAGGTTAGTTTATTTATTTTAATTAATATAGCTACGAAAACAATTTTTAATACTTTAACATTGATATTAATCTTAAAAAAACGTTAAATTTAATATTATTATAATTTATATTTTGTACTAATATTTTAATACTTTCTCTAAAGATAAGTTTGAAGGTTTGGTACCTATTACTATAGTATTATTATAGACGTATAGTGATTTAAGCTATGTAAGTATGTACTAACACTGTATGTAAATTTACTATGTAGGTATCGATGTCCTATAATAGTTTTTATAACTTATAAATTATAATTAATAAACCATCCGAATAAATGATACTAAATTGTAAACACATAATTATGGATGAATAACAACATCATAGAATTAAAAACCGGGAAAGTCACTTTGTTGTATATCTATAGTAGGTTTTGAGTTCTCGTCTATGAATAAGTAGGTAAACAAAATTAAAAAAAATAGAAATTTAAAATGACTATACTTAAATAACTTAAGTTTTTTTTAAATATTTTGATAATTTAATTGAGTAAAGCAAATGATAATTTAAGTAACAGCTGAATGTTTCAAGTTTCTTTTTATTATTTTCAAATTAAAACAAGATAATAAAAATCATTTGTGGCAAAATCTTTTTTATACATATAAGGCTATAACTACGTTTAAAAACGTTGGTCAAAATTTAAACTTTCAAATTTCTATATAATGCGGCTTTACTCTAAACTTTTTGTTCTTAATTCCAATTTTCTGTAAAAATAAAACTATAGGGGAATGTTGTATTAAATATTTAAATGTTCAAGTCTTTAAGCACAAATAAATAAACATAATATATAATATGTACAAATCATTGGCTTAGCATTTAAAAATGTGTCGTTTACCTCATTCGACATAATAATATAATATAATTATTTATACGTATAATATATCAATATAAATAATAGTTTTAATTCAATGTAATTACTTGCGGATTTGAGGTTCTTTAAAATTTTGAATAATAATAAATATACTGAATTTATTTAAGTTAATTAGGTAGGTTAGTTAACACTTAATCATCGTACAATTTCGCAGTTTAAAGAGTACCCCTTTGAGATTTCACAAAGTCCACTGCACATGACAAGATTATCATATAAATAGATTTATAGATATAAAAGGTATACTGTATAATCAGGTAGGAGTTGGCAGCACTTATAAGTTATAAGTTGTAATATTGTGCAAGTAGGAATTAATTATTTTGTTTTTTAACTTAACAAACTTATTTCATAGTTTGAAGTGTTGAACTTTTAAAAGTAAAGAATAATAATATATTAACATTAAGACTTAGATAACACTAAATATTTAAATATAAATTGTATTTAACATTAACATTTCAAGTTTCTAAATGTAGGTATTCAAATTAAATTTCTACTAATTAAGGGATTTAATATTGTTATCTTGATAATTGATTTGAAGAATAAACGAAATATACTATAGTACCTGTGTAGTGTTTAGTCTATATTATACTGTCTTGTTTGTTTACTATTATTACTGTTTATTCTATATGATTGCATATTTTATATTTTTGTTTGTATACAAATTAAATAATAAACAAAATACCTATATAGCCATTATATTATAATTTTGCAAATCAGTATAACTAATTAGGTAGGTATTCTATAATCCTATGTTAATACTTAATAAATAAAATTGAATTAGTTACCATAATGTTATTTATTATTTAACAATTTATATCAATATTTCTTTATAGCCACAAAAACATATTTTATAATGACCAATAGTTCAGAAAATCTACGAAGATTAATTGAAATTACAATAATTTACAAGTATAATAAAGTAGAAATAATTTACGAGCTCGTGTGTAATACATGTGTTGTTTTTAAAAATCCTAACAGTTGGCGAGTGACAAGATGAACTGGATTTAAACTTACGCTCTTAGTCTTACCAAATTCAAAGATTTGTTCACTAACACAAATCACGGCCCTGTTTTTGAGATTTATTTTTATGCGTAGCATAGTATTATTGCTTTAGGCGTCTAATGAAAAGAGTTCATGTCATGACTCATGACTACGAGGAACTTATACAACGTACATACAGTACCTAATAATTTTCAAAAAAATCTTTTAGATTTAACGTAGTGTAAAAAAAATATTTTTTAAATCCGAAGCGTATTTTTAAACACGACAATTTTTGTGGGTTTCTTAGAAATTGTTTTTCGGTCGTTACGTATAGTCTGCTATATATAGGTATCTAATTCGATATTGCTCGATCTTAACAATTTGTATAAATTGTATTACATATCTACTACCTATATTATTGATATATCAATATTTCATAGAAAATAATTTTCTTTGATGGAATAATATTCAGAATTCACTATTGACTATTCAGAAATGATTTTTGCAGCTACAATAAATTACATAGTTCATTAAATTGGTTATCGATTTTTATTCCACGATATTTTATCTAATCAATATAGATATACTCGATACAATCACGAAAATATATACGACTGGAAGTTCCACGCAGGGAATACCACCTGTATAGATAAATTTAGGAATAACATTTGATATCATACGGTTAAAACGATTAAATTCCAAGTCACCCATCGGCCGTCTGTACTGTGTCCGCTGCTCACTGTTCAGTTGTATTTCTGCCTTCTGGCTCTTTCTTCTTCTTGCTTTTTTCTTCAAATTTTCTATTTGATCAAAACCAAAGAACGCTACTCAAGTATTTTTATTTAAAATTAAAACTTTACTTTAATAAAAAAAGAATCTTGCAGATATTTTACGCGTGTTAAGTCGTAGGGCCGTAGCCTTTAGGCTTTCTACCAGTAAACCACATATTTTATTTTTCCGACTTCCACACTACTTCATCAACTGGTCAGTATATTTATTTTACACTATAAAAAAAAGAATAGTAAAGTAAAAATAGTACCTAGGTACTATTTTTTTTATAACAATATATTATTCGATTTTAGGAAATTATTTTTTGTACATTATTAATATTTTGTGTAAGTATATAATTTTTTAAATTGATATTCTTAATATTTATTACATAGGTATATAATATGGGAACCAAGCTAGTTTGGCAACCTATTGATTTTTTTAAATGTGTGTTACTACATAGGTACCTACTTTGGAAGAATGTAAAAATAAAGTCGGACTAACTTTTGAAGTTATTGGTGAAAAACTTTAAAAAGTATTGTTTTTGCGTAACGCGTATTTTATTTTAAAAAAGTACGCAGAATTGAATATTTTCAAATTTTTTTTCCCTAATATTTAAAATTAAGTTAGTCCGACCTTTTTTTTTTCACATTCTTATAAAGCATGCATAAACGAACATTTATAAAAAAAAAAAAAAAAAAATCGATAGGTTAACAAACTAGAATTATTACGCCATAATATGTATTGTATATGATGAGTTCGTAATTTTATTAAAATAGAATTAATAATAGGTAATGTATAAGTATTAAAATATAATAATGAAGATGTCTTCTGTTGTTATATACCACATATTATATACGTACAATTTATACCTATTAATTATTATATAGCTACTAAACTATTTTTTATTCTAATTTTGTTTGATTTTATTCGTAAAATATTGCCTATAGGTATAAACTAAAAACTGATATTATATTTTAGACGACTTGTAAGAAAACAATTTTAATGAGACAATAATTATTTTGTTTGGAATTTTTTAATAAATTAAAAAAAATAGTAAGTTTGAATTTATCATCTAAACATTTTACTAGTGGATACAATACCCGTATGTGTTGTCTCCGTCTTACAAACATAAAACATGGAAAATTTGCGTTCAGCCTTTTGCAGAGGCAATTTTTTGTTATCCACATTAATATCAGAATGAGTAGATATATTATATCTATTATCAATCTTAAAAGTAAGAACACATTTTGGTATATCGTACCTATTTAATTTTTTTAAGATATACTTATTAATTTTAAAGTAGGTTACTGGGTTATGACCGAGTATTTTTAAATTGCAATATTTTACATAAGTCCACATAACATGCCCAAAATATTTTATAAACTAACACACATACACAGATAATGTTTTTACCTTTAATTGTGATACAAATTAGTTATTACTTAATCAATATTAACTCTTATAATAAAGCTAACTTTGATAAAGACTACTGACTCCTGAACTCAAATTTGAGGTTGTACCTACATTTGTAGGATGGAGACCACAGTACCACACATGCAGTTATCGTGTCTTCTTAATTAAGAAAAACTTGATGAGTATTTTAAGAAAAGAAAAATTTTAAAACACTTCTGTACAACAACATTAATTTTCTTTTATCATGCATTGCATAATTATTACCCTTCTTCATCTTAAATTTAAGTTATAAATATTAAATAGATGTATAAAAATTATAAACACTTCATTATTAAAATATTTATTTGTACCTAGTAGGTATTCCAGATACATTTTTTGCTTTAAGCAATGATATAATTTTAATAGTTCATCATAATTAAGTTAATAGTTAATATATAGGTATTAACTATATTTCTCAATTAGGGAATTCTTAAATATTATTTATTTCACACATAATGACCCATAATATGAGGTAAACTAGAATTTGAAATAGGTACATAACTATTAAAACTAATTCCAAATCAATTTTTGATGGTAGTTATCATTGTATCTCATACCATGTTGATCAATAATAAATTATTATTGTTATGTGACGTGTGTTCATCAAGGTGTTTTATAACTTAAAATCATGTATCTGTAATAGGTACCTAAAAGTTGGAGAAAATATTAGTTTTGAATGCATTTAAGTTCTATTCTAGTATCTAGAATATAAACTTTTCCCAATAATTAATTATTGTTCTATAAAAATGTGTTTTTGCGAATATTATTGAGGTTGGTTCTCATTAAAATAGGTATATCAATGAGTACCTATGACATTGTTGTGTGAAAATAAAATGAGAAATGTTGATAGGTATTTATTGGTTATCCCTAGCCTATAAACATTTTTCCAGTAAATTAATTTCTTTTATTGTGATTGTCACTGATTAACACTCTGTTATATTATTTTTGGACAATTTTATAATCTAAATATTATATTTTTGTGACCCCATTTTTAAGGTTTATTGTCTTTACTTTATCTATTTCAATAACTCAGAAACTACTTATTACAATTATTGTGATTAAGATACATTAATATTTTCCAGTGATGGGAAAGAATGTGTTTATTTTGTGTGAACTTGACATGAACAAGTTCAATTTTTAAGAAATGAACTTGAAAGTGAACTAAGTTCTTATTTATTATGGTCATGAACGTTTTTGGTTCGTTCATTGACAAATTAATTTTCATAGGCCATAGTTATGTTTATAACATTTAATAATTATAATTTATATAATAAAAGTACATTGTAGGGAAAACTAATGAAACTTTAAATTTCTTACAAACACTTTAAAACCTTCCGTACAAATAAAATTCTTTTATCAACGGTGTCCGTTGCGTAATCAATAATTTGTTCATTCTATCTAGTATCTATAAAAAATAACAACCAACTAAAATATAAATTAAAATTAGATGAAATTGAACTACTTAATTTAAAAAACTGAATTAGAATTTGAACTAGTTCATATTTAATATCCTTAACTTGAACTAGCTCATTTTTAAAAAAGAACTTCTTTTCTATTACTGATATTTTCAAATAATAATTTACAGGACAAATGACTGATTTTAAAACAAAAATATGGTCAAATATTTATTGGTAAATGAAAAAAAAAATTGTCTTAAAAGTACCTAGGTAGGTACTTCATTAGTATTATTTATGTTATTCTTTCCTTTTACCATGTATTATTATGTTATCTAACCCCATGAGTACCTATAATGGTTACTTAATATTATTTTAATTTAAACATTTTTGTTAATAACTTATTATGTAAAAATAAAACATTAATTACATTTACGATATTGGATATTTGGTAAGATAAAATACATATATTTAACATTAGGTAGATGAATTTAATTTTAATTAATCAGCAAAATAATATTTGTGTTAGTATTTTATGTATTAATATTAGAAATTAAATCTAAATAATTCATTTCAAATATTTTTGTTACAGGACATCATGACTTTTACTACTACTGCTGTAAAAAAATCTGGACCTCTTACAATCTCCAAAACTGGATCAGGATCAAAGACTTTATCACCAGGATCTCCTAGATCACCCGGGTCTCCTCTGAATGCTCCTGCAAAGACAATACTACCTGGATCTTCGAAAGCACCACTGGCTAGTAAAGCTCCTGAAAAGGTCAACGCTGGATCTTCTGTGAAAAAACCATCTGTTCCTTTAAAAAGCTCAACTGTTAAATCTGTTACCAAACCTGTTATTGATGCTAAGTTAGAACCTGAAAAAACATTAGCTTCTGCTGTCAAAGGAGTGACAAGATCTGTGACTAAACCTCCTCCTCTCACTATCAAAGTAACAGATGCCAAAGGATTGCAATCACCTAAAACTCCAACAATATCGTCAATAAAATCTCAAACGTTGACTAAGTCACCATTGGCGACTAAGCCTCCATCAATTTCTAAATCAACTGTGGTTCCAACTGGAATAGTTAGATCACCATCAATTACTAAATCTGTTACTTCGCCAATAACTAAATCTCCTCAAGTAAAATCAACTTTAACACCAAAATCATTAGCTGTGTCTTCTCCAGTAGCTAAATCTCCTCCAACTTCAACAATGTCTAAAACGTCAACAACAAATTCTGCGGTTCCAAAATCGCCAGTGGGGCCCGCCAATCATTCAACCCTTACAGAAAAGTCTGCAGTATCTACAACAATTAAAGTGACTGCTACATCATTAAAATCAAAAGAACAAGCAACTTTTACAAAACCTACCACTCCAGTTAAAAAAGCAGCTATATCGGCGGTTAAGAGTGCTGCAGTTGTTAAAAGTCAAACTATACCAACAAACAAACCACCAATGATATCAAAAAGTCTATCCACAGCGTCTAGTATAAAATCAATTTCTTTGAAAACACCTACTTCTCCTTCAAAATTATTAACTAAAGAACCACCTAGCACTGCAAAAATATCTTTAATGTCTACTAACAAATCCAGTGTGATTTCTAAACCAAATCCAACTTCTTCAAAAGCTATTGTTAAAAAAGAATCCAGTTCTTTATCATTATTATCTGTGAAGTCTTCTTCAACAATAAAGTCTACTACTACAGTTGTGTCAAAAACTTCAACTTTGAAATCCAATATTACTCCATCGTCATCTTCAGTTGTTAAGAATTTGGTTCCAAAGTCGCCAGTAGCCAAAACAAAGCCATTAGCAGTGGTAAAAGTTCCATCATCTCCTACAGTAAGAACTCCATCATCACCAATTGTAAAAACGTCATTGTCTCTAGCCGCAAAAATTAAAACTCCACAATCACCAACAGTGAAGACTAGAACTCCTTCACTATCATTGGTAAAATCACCTTTGTCACCAGCAGTTAAAAAAATGGTACCAACCAAATTGATATTAAGTCCTGGACCATCTAAAAGCAGGTCGCTTTCATCTTCTAAACTCAATTCAGTTTCAACTGAAAGTTTGGCTTCGAGGACATCTCTGAAATCTCCCATGACTCCTAGACTCACCAAAGTAGTTACAAAAAGTCCATCAAAAATAATTAAGAAAACTGAAGAACCAAAAGCTAAAGGCATTCGTGGCGGACAACCCATTAGGAAGACCATTGAAATTCCTGGAATAACTGAATTACCTTCTAATTTGGCTTTAAACCAACAAGAAACTCTTCAGTTTGATTTTGTATTAGAAAATGCGGTTGAAAATGTTTTAAAAGAAGAAATTGAATCCATAATAACTCAAATACCAGAACAAGATTTGTTAGAACTCGAAAAATTAGAATCTCCCAAAATGGTTGAAAACATTAATGATGACCTATGTTTGTCTAATGATTTTGTCAATGAAGAAAGTGCACCTTCAAACATAGTGGATGCTCAAAATGTCAGTCTGTCTCCAGAGATACATGAACATAATTTAGAAACTATTGAAGAGGACTCAATAGAACCTTCAACAATGCCGTCATTCAATGAACAGAACCACCAAGAAGACGTTTGTATTTTATCAGACTTTGAAGTTGTGAAGAAGGATGAATGTGTACCACATTTAAATAGCATTTCTCACTCTGCTAATAATTGTGATATTGCTTTTGATGATAACCATTTTAATACAATAAATGAAAATGTTAATATTGACAAGTTGGACGAAACGCAATCGTGCATCATAGATATAGACGATCACTTTGAACCCATGAATGACAAATTAGTTCTAGGAGATGTGCCATTTGAAACCGATTCAAGTCAAGATGAAATTTCTGATAACGAACAAACTATTCAAAAGGAAGTAACCAAAAATGAGAACTGTGAAGCAGAACAAAACGAATGTGTTGATGATGATGTGTTTACATTCACAGACAATTTATCAATTAATAATTTTGACAGTGCTGATAGTACTGAAAATTTCATTCATCAGTTTATGCCAAAATCAATTGATCGGTCAGTAGATTCATTATCTATTAGTACAGATGACGAAAGTCTTCTTAGTCGTAAATCTTATTCGGAAGCCGTTTCGGGATCACCTAAAGATGGTGAATATTATTTTGACTATGATTTTGAAATGGTTGATGATTGTTTGGAGTACGATGATGAGGGACGATCAGTATTTGTTGAAGTGACAGAAAAAGAATTTCCAGAACTAAAACCAAAAGATTTATCTGGCAAAAGAAGAAGGAATAAAAAACAAAAGAAGAGGAATTATAGTAACAGATCAGAATCTCAATCAGGTAAATATTATTTTTTTTATCCCTTAAAATATTATAATTATTTTAATAATTTATGATTTTTAATGCGAGTTGTTTCATTATTTACTTTTCAGAATCAAATACTGAAATTAATTACAACCCTGAAGATTTTGATGGAAATGAATTTTGCCGTTACATCAAGATGATGAAGGATTGTTCATTTTATCCAAATGGATTATTTTCATCGGATTCAGTCAAATTATCTACTTCGTCATCTCTATCGTGGTTAGATATATCTGTCCGTACAACTGATGATGACTTAACGCCATCTACAGAATACTTAAGTACCTATGAAGTCTTCCAAGCAAGTAATTTGAATAAAGAATTCTTAACATCAATAATTGGTTCCAACGAAACCACAACGACAAATGAAACTTCCTGGTTTTGGAAATCTATTGAGGGTAAACATCAACCACACAATAAAGCCAATATAACCCTTAGTCTTCAACCGAGACCTAAACATTTAACTACACCTCGTTTCATGATTCTTTTGGCACTCATTAGCGAGGCTAAAGGTTATGAAATTATACCATCATTGTCTGTGAATTTTGTTACTAAAGACTGCGTGTCCAGATTTGATGACAAAATTAGACGGCTCATGGTACAAGGATTTTGGCTTATTGGCCCTTTAATAAAAGAAAGTTTGTCTGGAGATGAAGAAGTGAATTGTGAAAATCCGTTTGAGTTTGTTGATGGTGATATTGGCTTATGGTGGGCAGGAATCAATATGTTGGATTGGCAAGAACATTTGAAAGAATGCGGCAGTAAGAATCAAAAACTACCAAACTGTTATCAGTTTGTTGTTGAAAACATGGGTAGTAGACGCAACACATCTGAAGCCGAATCAATCATGAATGCTGTACCTGATGATTTTATGAGTGAACTGGATATGGAAAATTTCATTCACACTGTGCGTAATGTCAAGTACTACTGTGGCAACTATTTTGTGGACAGTGAAGAAAATTTAGAAGAATTAAATGAAGTCTTTGAAGACGATGATCTTATAGAATGGGAAAAAACCCCTGTTGACAACATTTAATAACTGATATTGTTAAGATTTAATATATATAATATATATGTTTACTATTAAGCTTGAAATATATAATATATAAGTTTACTATTAAGCTTAAAATATTTAGTAAGGTAAATAACAATAAAAATGTAATGACAAAAATTCAAACTGTTATGTTTTAACGTAGATTCAATAATTTAACATATGTTATGTATTTTCTTCATTTAAATTTATAAGTAGGGACTAAGTATATTGATAAATTATTGTGATGTATTAATATAGATAATTAATATTGTTAATAGTATAGTAATATTTTGCATGTTAAACATATTTTACTATACAGGTAAATTGTCATACTTTGACTTCATGAGTTCATTTTGTAACATCAGAATATTAAATAGCAATAGTTCGAACTGTGTATAAAATAAACTGTTTATTATGTTTAATTATATTGTGTTGATTTTTTTTTAACAATCAAAAGCATAACAGTATATTTACAAGAGAAAACAATGAAAAGCCAACAAAAAATTGTGTGTTACTATGAGAATCAATAAAAGTTATAATATGTACACATATTTAAAATGTTTTATAGGTATTAAATAAAATAAGTTAATACATAGGTGTAATAATAACATAACATTGTGTAGGGTAAACAAATCTCTAGTGATTACATTGGTTTTCAAGTAATTTTTCTTGCAAAAAATAGGAAACATTGATTTTTGTATAACCTAATAACTTATAATTTTGTCATAATAAACAAATGGATTATTGATTACAAAATTAAGTATCACAAAACAATTATTGTTACAGTCTGATTTTTAGAAATAATCTTAAACAAGTATTAGTTTGATATGAGTATTAATAACAGATGTTCTCCATTTGTTAATTTTAACTTCCGCCACAACACTAATCAGTAGATGGTAAAATTGAATAAAAATGTTTGAGATTAATATAAACACAATGCATAGTTGTGTTATTTAAGTACCAATTAAAAATTAAGTACAAATTAATAAAAAAAATTCTATACAATTTTTTGGTAAAAAATAAAAATATATACAAAAAAGAGAATTTTTTCACTTAATATAAAATTAATGTATTTCCATGATTCTATTATTAATCTATTAAACACAACACTTTATATCCAACACCATAATATTATTTTAAGTTTTAAACTGAAACTACAATTTAATCAAATATTCTATAGTATGAACTTGTTTGTAAAATATTTTAATAGATATTATACTTTAAATAAATGCTTCAAAACTCAAGATACAAAAATATAATATTGGTTTAACAATTAATATAAACAAAATAATATTAGTATTTTAAGTTTAGTTGCAAGATTCAGTTATTTTATAACATGTAGTGTATTGAATATTAAAAATATTTGCTAGAATTTAAGTATAGTGGTATAAGAATAAATTAACCGGTTTCTTATTAATTTCATTATTATAAAATAAATTTTGTCAACTAAAATGAAACTATGAAGCAAATTGAAGATAAAAAAATAATATATTTCTTCTATTATAATATATAATTATAAGTGTAAGTGAGTGGGAATTTATTTTAAATAACATACACATTAAATAATTAATACTGAAGTTTTTGAATTTGGTTAAAATAATAGTTAAACATTTATCGGTTTTTTCCTTGGTGTTTATTTGAAATTAATTACTTTAAAAAAAAAAATTTAAAAAAAGCCTAAAATCATAAAAAAATTAATTAAGAAAGTACATAGGTTACTAATATTATGTTATACGAGGTATTTCAATTAAGTTTATTACTAATTCTAGTTGTATTAACTAAAATTTATTAGGTTTAATAAATAAAACTATACAACATATATATATATGTGATGGATTAAAATAATCATAGAAAATAAATCAATACAGTTAATAAGCTTTACATTAAACAAGTGCAGTATACAATTTACAAATATTAGAAGTACACACAGCAAAAAAAAAATGTAACATCAGTATAACACACTTTACTCAACTGAGTAATAATAAAATATTTTAACCATTATTTTCAATTTAAAATTCTAAAAAGGTTTAATATTTATCAAATTGTTTATAATTGGTTATTATATAAAGTGTAGAGGCACTTAAAAGAACAATAAACATGTGCACAGTACAACTTTTTTTAAATCAATTATTTTAATTATTATTCTAAAATTGTCAACATACTTATTGGGTAGAAGATTATGATAAAATCTAATCAATAAAAAGAAACTAAGAATTATCAGCATCAATAACATTTTGAAGATCTTGAAAGTGATTTGTATCTTGTGTTTGAACATTTGACGCTTCTGCCTTGTATAAAATATCATGACACAATGGGCATCGATCCTAAGCCAGAAAATTAGTTAAAATTGCATAAAAATAAAATAAAGGTTTATATAACTTTTCATTTATCAAACAATTGCTATAATAATCAATTCTGTAATGAAGTAAAAATGTACTTCTTAATTACTTAAATACATTTTAACACTTTTATTAAGATTCTGTACTTAAAATTAAATACTAATATTAACTCTAAGGACCTAATTTTATTTATTAAGTCACATCTAGTTTTTTCTACAGTGTTTCAATATTTTTCACTTTAAGGGGCCCGTGCCCGTTTTAATTTTCCGCAATTCTAGAAAATTTGAAAATTATACTTTATATTTTAATTGCTACCTTCTTCTGCCCAATACCTATTTGGGGGAGGGGATTATTGCTGTGTATTATATTAAAAAAAAAAAAAATGACTACAAGGGAATAATCCTCAGGCCTTGTAGAATTATCTGATTTTGATAAATATATTCTTATTTGCCAACATACCAATTGATCTAATGAAGCAATAAGAATTCTAAAAACCAATTTAAATTTGTCGTCAAGTCTACTTCAAATCGATTTTTCATATTTTTTGATTTTTTAATTTTAACTTCACCAAAAATTGAAATAAACAATCTTTTAGTTACTCTTTTTTAATATAATTTTTTTAAGAATTTGAGAGATAAAATCAATAAATGTGAGAAAGTCGGTTTCAAGTAGACTTGACGACAAATTCAAATCTGTTTTCATAATTCTTATAGCTTTATTAGATCAATTGGTATGTTTGACAAAGAACACGTCTAAAATACTATGTCACACATGTAGTAGACAAAGACAGAAAATCACGGTATCAAATCCCCTAAAAATATTGAAAAACGGAGTTCACTATGACTCTAGAATATTACTGTCTACTAGTGATAATTTTTTTTTATCAAATTTGGATTATTCAACAGAACATGATAATTATTTCCGTAGAGCGTAGTTTTGAAGACAAAATTACATTGGCACCCAGCGCCTTAATGTACCTACCTAATAATCTAAGATTAACTTATTTTATTTTTAGTACAAAAGTTTTAAATAATTATTCACCTGTACATAGAGCCATTTACGTAGACATACACCGTGGAAATAATGATTGCATTTAGTAATTTTTGCTGATCCCATATTTTGATAACATATGGCACAAACATCATCTAGCTCAGACAATTGTACGCTAGTTGCTTCTGGTAAAGATTCAATTTTTTTCACAGCTGTACGGCGTTTAATAAATACTCTCCATCCATCCCTAGCGTCACACCATATATTGAAATATGCATGTATACACATCATGGATGCGCGGACTGCACCACCAGACACAAAAGCCATAATATAAACACCATTCAGAAAAAGAAATATGCCAAAACAGAATTCCACCTAAAATAAAAAATGTAACCAAAGTATTATGAAATAATTGTTAAAGATTTCTAAAATAAAATTACCGTATTGCCAAATGATTTGATATAGTACACATAATCATCTAATTTCTCCCAAAATGTTGTGCGGTAGGCATCAATTAGGAATAATGAATAGACAGCTAATGATACCAATACTTTTATGATAATTTCAATATTAAATGATGAAACTGCAAGGAGCCAAGTACTAACTGAATGGTGAGACCACAAGTAAGTCAACATAGTGATTGGAAACACTATAAGAAATCCGCACACTAAAAGAGCTCTTAAGTGTCTAAAAAATCCAATCAAATTAATTTTAAAACATTCTTAATAATGATTAATATATTACCTATTAAGTGAAGGATTATGAGAAGCACTCAAAGACATTAATAATGGATTAACCACATTATGGATGTAATGCAGTAGGGCAGCACAAAGTAAACAAACGTTACGATAGAGTCTTATAAAGCGCTTTTCTGGATCTAAACCTGTTAGTCCAGTCTGCAAAGCTAGTATATAAAATAAAACTGCAGAAATTGTTCCAATGCTTTTGTCATCCACATCATCAGTTAACAGCACCTAAATAAATAAACTGTTAAAAACATCTGAAAATTTAAATGCATGTATATGTATATCCAGCATCTTACCCATTGGAAGAATGCTCCTATATAATGACAAAAGTATGACACAAAACTTGTCATTCCTAAAACTGCTGTAAATGTGTCACATCCTTTAATTAACAAATATTTCACAGCTCCGAACAAAGTTTCATTTTGTATTTCCATATCAGTTAACAGGTATAAAATTTGTTCTAAAACTCGTATGGCCCAAAATATTCGTAGAACACTTGGAATTTTGAGACGAGTCCATTCTACTTCAACCAGAGCAGATATTCCATAATTACTGGAACAAAATATATAATATCCTCTTTGTGACTTTTGTTTGGTATATAAATTGTAAAAATAAATAAGTAAATAAAAATATCAAATGATAGATACACAATATACATAGTTTAGATAAAATATTGAGGTTATACCAATTGGTTGGCACATATAAATAATCATAGTATGAATAACTAGTAACAGCCTTTATTATAAATACTATGGATTGCTCACTGGCCGGTTTTACGGTGGCACGAAATATTTGCTCCCAGTAGATGGGGAGACAACGTGACTACTAACGGTTATAATGTTATCCGACATTCCTAATCTGGGCGGTCGTATTGTTAGTAATATCGGGTAAAGTTGTAATGGCTAATAGTCACGGTGACTCACCATCTACCAGGAGTTAATGATTCGTGGTACCCAAAAATCGGCCGGTGAGCAATCTATAGTATTTATAACCAATAGTAATGGTAATAATAATGAACAAAATAGCTTACTTGATGGTTTCTCGTGTACGACTATATCCATTACGAATTAAATTTGTAATTGTAAATAGATTTAACCATAATGTTTTCAGCATAATAAACAGTGGCAACAATGTTGATAATACCGTTACTGTATTCAAAAATCCAGGTTTCCATGTACCGGGTAAAAATGCGACTAATGTGGGAATAGTAAAGCTAAAACTGAAAACCTGAAATATTTAATAATTATTTTTTATTCATATTAAGTTAATTAAATGGTATAGGTATTTACTTTATGGATTGATTGATTTGTAGTAAACACTTGTAAAAAGTCAAATACTAGTGATAGACAACACTGTAGGATTAAATTGCGGAATAAAAGGTATAGGAAATGTGCGATTTGTAATTCTGTAAAAAGATATAGAAATCCATTTATATCCCAAGTTATATCTTTATCAAACGGATTAGTTTCATAGTTTTCATATTTTCCATATATAACTTTCAGTGTTTGTATGTTTCCCCAATAAGAAAGAAGTACAATACAAACAGAAACCACATGAAAGTACACTAGGTATAAGTATCTGGCAGGTAGAACAAATAAACACGATGATGAACAAAATACTAAAAAATAAAAAATAAAATTTATTAGGTGACTGATAATGTTATATTATTATTTTTCATTGAAAATGTATTTAACTTACTCAAACAGGATACTATTATTTTTATGAAGGATAGAAATATGGCCTTGTAATATTGTGCGGACTCGCCAATCTCAATTTGACTGAGTGTATTATTTACAAAGTCATCATTTACTGGAAACACTATATCAGCCAAATCTGGGAACCCAAAACTAGTTTTGAAGAGTTCGTCCATAATGAATATGGGTGGAACCCTCAACAAATCACAGAGACTCATGATAGGTATAGTTTTGGATATTTAGTCTCAAACTATAACAAAACCTGAAAAAAGTCACAACAATTATTAACATATTGGTAATATCAAATCAGACATAATAATGTGTAAATGATTACTTGGACTTTGGACACTGAGGACAGATCAACAGCCACAGGTACAGCCAACAAAGAGGAGAAATTATTTGTCGCCAAAAACATGTGAATAATTTATAACATCATGTTGATAATTAATCAAGGTGATTTTTTTTTCTCGTTAACAAATACATAATACTATATTTTAATCCCGAAAACATAATGTACAGCAGAAAAAAAGAGGGCAATAAATTACAACGGCGAATATTAAAGATAGAAGACGGGTAACACTCAAAAGTGCAGAACGCGCGATTTTCTCGGTATCAGACGCTACGGAAGTAAAACGAAATAATATCCATTACCTATCCAAAGTTACTCATCGATTCGAAAACGTATATTATTATTATAAGCGGTCACTGTCACTGTATACGAATTACGAATTGGCGATTGTGTAATTTATATTTATGATTATAGCGATTTGGGATGATATCTAACAGCTCCTTCACCGCAGCATATTATTCTGATCAGACGTGCTGCACAAGGATTGCTCGATGCAAGCAAGCGCCAGCTGACTGTAATCGTAATGGTAATACCATTATCATAAAACCAAGGTAAAGGACTAAGATAATAGATTGTTCTGTGATAATAGTTATATTATATACCTTGATAAATTCTGTCCAGAAGACCATGATAGAAATAACTTAGTTATTTCTATCATGCAGAACGGCTGTCCAAAAACGAAACACAGTAACTACACCTCTTATCAAAATCGACTTTTTTACATATTCATATTCCTTGTTAAAATGCGGATTTTTTTTATTCTAACCTCTTTGTGGTATTACCATTAGTTTAGAATTTAGTAATCAGTAACCGCCATATTATTTGTATGATAAGATTTTTTCCAAATCCAAAACACAGTATCTACATCAAACAAATTTAAAAAATGAAATAATTTTTCATTTCTCTTTCCTTAGTCATCAATATTACTATACTAGTTTGTAATATGGATGAATAGTAAGTATATTACATAAATATTACGTTATTGTCTCATAATGCTTAGTTTAATATTTCTTTATTATAATTTTTTAGTGTGTTTGCTTTACATGACCACGACTATATTCACACTAGAAGTTCTTTAAACAATAATGAATCAGATGCTATACAATTGGATAATGAAGATGACCATTCTTATGAATCTTATGAGGTATTTGATGATGAAATGCTGGATCCAACCTTTGTTATTAGTAATGATATAAATATGGATTCTATAGATCAGTTGAATTTGGATGTATCTATAGATTCAGTGAGTAGTCAAAATTTCACTGAAAATATCCATGATTCAATAATTAATTCTCCATTACACATACCAATTCCAACAAGTAATAAAAAATTGAGTCCTGCAGAATTAAAGAATAATAGGTTGATTAAAGAAGACAATAAAAAAGAAAAAGCTAAACTTAAACACCCATTTAAAGATATAACATGTAAAGATTCTTGTAGACAACAATGTCGCCATAGTGATCTAACAATAACTCATAGAAAAGCTCTTTGGACAGATTTTTGGACTCAAAATTATGTTGGAAGGAGGAGATTTTTAGCAACATGCATAGATATAAAACCAGTTAAACGTCGAACAACTACATCAAGTTTAGCAACAAAAAATCAATCTCGTTTTTTTTATCTATCAAGTATAAAAAGTAACCGATTACAAGTGTGTAAATCAACTTTTCTATGTACTTTTGGCTACTCAAACGATTCTATTATAACTGAACTTTGCAAGTATATGAAAGGTGACACCCCTTGTCTTTCAGCTGTGAAAGAGTATAGGGGTGAAAATAATAATTTGAGAACATTTGACAGGGAAATTATAATTAACCACATTAAAACATATAACCCATGTATAAGTCATTACAGAAGACACAATGCTCCAAATATTTTATATTTACCCAGAGAACTGACAGTGAAAATGATGCATGATGATTTTTGTTCAAAAAATGAGAAATTAATTTGTCAAGAGTTGTACAGAACTGTCCTGAAAAGTATGAATATATCATTGAAAAAACCAAACTCTGATATGTGTGAAGATTGTTGTATGTTTAAAAATCAAATTGAAAATTTGGAAAATGAGAATGAAATAGAAGTTATTAAAAACAAATTGGAAGAACATAAGTTGAAAGCATATCAAGCTCATAAGATGTACAAAGAAGATGCTACAATAGATATAAGTGGCACTTCAATTAGAGTATACTCAATGGATTTACAAAAAGTATTGTTACTTCCTATACTACCAGAATCAAAAACTAGTTTCTTTACTAGTCGGTTAGTAGTTTTTAATGAGACATTTGCCACATTAAAACCAAAAGGTAAAGGGTATTGTGTGCTTTGGCATGAAGCTATAGCAAGCAGAAAAGGAGAGAATATAACAGATGCCATATTAGCCTTAATAAAGGAAGAAAGAGATGTGACAGATTTCATATTTTGGGCAGATAACTGCACCGGACAAAACAAAAATTGGATATTATTTACTGCTTTAGTTTGCATATTAAACACCACCCATAACACTGTTGAGAGTATAACAATTAAATACTTAACCAAAGGCCATACGCACATGAGTGCCGATGGCATTCATGGCAATATTGAGAAAAAAATAAGAAAAGTAAGAAATGTTTATGACTATGATGATTTGAAACAGACAATTCAAGAAAGCAGACAAAACTTAGGTATCATTGATCAAAAAAATTTTTTTCAATGGACAAGTAAAAAAAGAACAACCAACATACTTTTAGATCCTCTTAAAAATTTTAAACTACAAAATGTAGTTTTGGTCAAATTTATAAAAAACTCATCAAAAATGCTATATTCAACCAATTTTGATGACAAAGAACTCAAAGAAATGGATTTTTTACAAAAGAAATTTATAAGGGGTATTAATACTTATAAACCAAAACAAATTGATCAGCCAAGAGGTGTGTGTGTAAATAAAAAAAATGAAATCATTTCAAAGTTATTACCATTGATGCCAAAAAGCAGGGAAAATTTTTGGATTAATTTACCAGTATCCGTCACATCTACTGATCTAGTAGTAAATATTGGTCTAACGGATGCATTTTTAGATGAATGTGTGATATAAGATTGAAATTGTAACTATTACAAAGACTGCAAATAAAGTAGGATACGTTAGTTAATAAGGTATTTGTTATGAACTTTTATCATTTATTATGTATATGATTTTTTTATACATATTTTTAAATTTTGTTATAATATTTAAAAAATTGTAAAGTGATAATTTTTATTTTGTTATTAAATTTTGAGCAAAGACTGCATAATATTGTGATTAACATTATATTTTTACTATAAATGTATGTAATAACTGCAAGAACTGCATATATTTTTTTTTAATTTTGCTATTATTTCATTAACATATATTTATAAAATTGTTAAGTGATACATTTTAAAATTTAAGATTTATTAACTAGTTTTAATATAATATGTAATTGTTTATTATACATTTAATTTT
>JANEHU010002495.1:0-21414 GCA_027563435.1 Nasonovia ribisnigri | reverse complement strand
TTATATTCATGCAGTGGCGTGCCCAGCAGGTAGGCCTAGCAGGCCCGGGCCTACTCTGTTTTCAAATAGTTATTATTAATATATTTTACATCATTATCTGTACCTATATAAATTAAAATAATTATAACCGGGCCTGTCCTACATTTTGATCCTGGGCACGCCTCTGTATTCATGAAATACTAGATAGTTAAGTTTCCTTTAGAACATTAATTTATACAAATGAATAAATACTCACTTCTGATTGATGATGCCGTTCCAGGCAACTCTTAAAGAGTCTATTTGAAATATTAACCGACTTCTCAATGGCTGAAAGTGAACTATCAAAATTAGTGTCTGAAATGCTTAGGGTAACATACATAGTGGGTTTGAATATTTCTATTATATCCATATACCTAAAAATAATATATTTTAATAACATTTATAACATATTGTAAGTCTTAATTAAAATGAATGTAGAAATGTTATAACTTGAATTTGTGTCTTTTTTTAACATAAATTATTTTTTGAAACAATGCATTTTAGAAAAAAATCAAAATAAGATACAACTTATTTAATTCTATAACAGTATACTACATGTGGATAAAATGTATAGCAAAAAAGAAACGAATATATGTCTACTTTTAACATTTTAAATTAATTAAAATAGGTAAATTTTTTATTATTTTTAAATAACTGTAATCCTATTTACTTTTCATGATTAATTAATTGATTTCCACTTTTGGTTTTTATAGCAACACAATCTTTTTTATTGTAACCTTGTGGGGTATCCACAGCATAGTCAGTTATTGAGCAGCATGACAAGTATTTCTGAAAAATTGAAAAATTTATTTTTCAAATAATACTTTAAACGCTAAACATTTAAATACAAATTATGTAAGTAAATTATTAGATAGTAATGGACAGTAGTATAAATGCCATGGTTTTTGTGAATGTTAATGAACATTAGTGAAATTAATAAAATACTATTTTAGTAATATTAAAAATATAATAGTTATTAACAGTTTTTTTTGTGGTTGAGCTATAACTGATGGTTGGCCGGTAAACTGTTTAAAGTTGCCGTGCTAAAATATAACCTAACCTCTGCTTATATCCTAAAAGTCAAATTTTTATAAAAAGTACAAACTTTTTTCAAATCAAGGCATGATTTAGTCAAAATTAAAATCATTTATTTTCAATTTATAAATAATTAAACTCTAAACAACAATGCATAAATGTAAAATTATAAGCGCAGTGCAGCTGCATTCCCTAGCTATTTACTTATGTTTTGACAAGAATATTAGTGAGCAGTGTTACTAATGAAATCAATACATACCTCAAGACCAACAAAAGAGGTAAGACCGTGTTTAAACTCTATCAGTGGTTGGTGGAAACTCAGACATGTTGGTAATGGGAAATTGAACAACGCCTGATCGTCAGGCACAATTTTTTCAAACACTTCTCTCGATATGTATGGTACACTTCCACACTATAAAAATCAAACCAAAAATGTATAACATAATTTTAAAGGATTTGGTCTTTTTTACTTTGGTGTAGAACATGAATGCCGGAGTCACGACTTGAGAATTTGAGTGTTTCAGTGATCCGAGCCTGGGTCCGTTTGTCTGGGGTATGCCATCGGGTCTGTCTGTGACGACTGAAAACCGTGCTTGCTCCATCGATGGCGCTCGAAAGAAAATGACGACAGCAGGACAAGACCGGTTATAGGTACCTATATCGTATATAATATTATAATGTTCTTAGTTTTTTAATACAACTGCCGAAGTCGAAACGTCCAAAGAATTTGAATTATTCAAAAATCAAAATTCATATGTTTCCTCACAATTAGCACATCGACAATACTGGCACTTGTCGTGCGCGTTTTAACGCCGGTCAATCGTTATTCGTTATCAGTTTTTTAGTAACAGTATAGAACCTGATAGTACTATCAACATCCTGCCATGCTCACGAAGTCATGAGGCAGTTAAAATATTAAAATCACGAACTGAAGACCATGACTATAGTTATATAAATAGTCATTCTGAAGACTAGAATCTTTTTTCTATGACTAGAATTCTAGTCTTCAATTTTGTATCTTCTTGGATAACAGGCAATCAGCAATCTATCTAACCCGCCGCCGCATGAGCACTGCCCATCTTAGTCTCATTTATGAATTAACCCCGAAAAACGTTGGATAATTCAACTATTTCAACTATATAGTAATATTGTCTATTTATTTTACATAATATTTCGCACAAACATAAAGTGTTGCCCGGCGTATTGTATAGGTAAAGTAAAACCTATTAATACCTTTCTGCAATGTTCAATAGTGTCCATAATTACATTTTAGTTCATCGCAAGTACACTCTGTTCGCCGGGAGAAAGTGGTTGAACCTTGATCACAATCCAAAAAGGGTCGTACCCAGTGGGTATAACTATATGAAAAACAGAAGTTTGTATTGTCACACAATCATCCTTGAGTGGTACAAAAAATCTCAAGTATTCAAAAATATGGTTGAGTGTATTTAAAAATGTCTGATTCCTTTAGCTTATAGGACCACATAATGACAAAATGAATTAACTATCAGAAAAACTACCTTTAAAATTTGAAAGTTAATATTCATTTTTTCTGCTCAAAAATCTAATGACAAACACAACAGAAAAATACATAATTTTAAGATCAATACATCCTCAGAATTAAAAATGTTAGTGTAGTAAAAATTATGTAATACAGTAGTAAAATGTTCTTAAATCAAACATAATTTTATAGTCTTTACCAATATGAACGTAAATAAAAATGTATTATGATACATATTTGGAATTTACATTATTTATACGGGTAGTAAAAAATACTCAAAATAAAAGAGTGAAAATTATACTCCTAACTTTTTGATGGTAAAATAAGTACTAAGTATTCAATCATAAACAATATGATTTACTGTCAAAATAAATTAAGTTCTTTATGGTATATTACATAGTATAATGTGGTTACCAAAAAATGTCTTATGCCATTTTACCTCATGACTGCTAATATTACAACAGTTTTAATGATAAATTAATATATATTTTTATTTTGTAAATAATATATAATTTATTTAAAAAAATGTAAGTATTATAATAATTTATGTTGAGAATCTTAATTATTTACTTAGTAATTATAATACAAATGTGTTATTTATTGTTGATTGTTCTTCGGTGTACAACTATTAAACAGAGCTTCCTTAATTGTTTGAGACATTAATCCACATAATATTTCAATTGTAGCTTTATTACTATCTTTTGTAGCTTTTACCAATTTATTTTCAGTTTTAGAACGATCAACAGGCTCGAAAAATGTACGGCTTAGAGAAGTATCTGCTTGTTCTAACTTATCGGAAAGATCATTTATTTGACCAGTTAGGTAATCGGCATTAGTTATTAAACTGGACGAGCTTAATGTGTTCACCCAATATTTATTCCATAATGAATCCAATAAACGACGATCCAGGGAAGATTTGAAATAGTTTACTTCTAATGAATAGTATTGTTTACAGTGTACTCCAAAGTCTTCAATTTTATTCAATGGAATAGTTTGATACTCAGACGGTTCTTCGTTTGCTGGCTTATAGCCCTATAAATTTTAAATATGTTTTTAACAGTATTAAAATAAAATTGATACAAAAAGATTAAATATTAAAAAACTATTATAAACTTGCCTTAGGATAAGTACGGAATGCCCCCAAACAAACTTTACCAGCAGAAATTGTTCTAACTGGATCAATCACAATTGCTACAAAAGGTTCTTGAAAATTTTGATTCAACATTTGTGTTGAAACATCAATACCTGATAACCAGCATCCATAGCCAGGGTGGCTATGATACCAACCAATCGCATTTTCTTGACGACCCACCTAGAAAAATTTAATTATAATACAAGATAAGTTGTAATAATAAGATTATGAGTTACTAGTTATTAGGTGTGTAACTGAAAATACATCAAATAATAAATTATATTAATAATATGCCCAACAATATTTATACATTAAAATCAATTGTCACCCGATATTCCAGCCGCATCCCTTGATGCTTTAAGAATAATTTATACATTTTTTGAAAAATATATGCAATATATTGAACCATTTATGATACATTTTATGATATTAATTATAAATCAATATACATTATAGATTGTATTATAATAGTGTAAAAAGGGTTAACGTGAATTGTATCAATACCATGTAATTTCATCTAAAATATTTTACCTGATACTAAATAATGTAGTGATATGACGTAATAACAATAGTATAATTCATAAAAATATGTATTTGTGTAAAACTTATAAATGTCTACAACATATATTTGTATTTATATGATAGTTAGTTTATATTAAACAATCCATATAATTTAGAGTAATAAGCATAAATTATGTAACAGCGCGACTTTAGTAGAAAAGTTGTTCACTTACAAATGACAACACCAAGTGTTTTTACAAATATCTCTAACTGATTTGACAAAATATAATGAAATATTATACTCAATATAAACTTACTACTTTAGCAGATTCAATGTATGCCGTCATGTATTCATAGGCTTGTGCTTGGGCATTGACTCTAGTTTCTGTTCCTTCAACAGGTAAAGCAAAAGAATCCATGACAATCATAGTATTACCTTCAACTTTGCCAAGTAATAGACCCATTATTTCCAAAATACCACCAGATCGAGCATGCATCACCATTTTTAGTAGAGCTAATGCGGATATTTTTATATCTTTAAAATAATGTGGACTGAAAAATGTAACAATTCTTATATCAATATATAATATTATAAAAACCATATAATACATTTGGTGTAAGGGATGGCTTGTGGGAGATAAGGCTTTAGACTTCTTAAAAGACTGCAGAAATTTAACCAGGTATGAATTTGCCAATGATAAATTGGAAAATATCAAACCTAATTCTAACTAAATTTAACCAATTATGTCAAAATTATGTTTCAAAGTTTATGAATATATAGTATTGTGCGCATAAATGCCAAAAACATAGTTGTTTCAAAATTAAAACTAACATATAAAATAAATGTACAGAGTGATTCACTAAGCAGCATCTCTCCCATTTTTTCTTTAACTATGCAGTTATTCAAATTCTGATTTAATAAGCTTAAATGCAACATTTTCAAATTCTTGATATTTTTTTTGCTGCTTAAAAAGTGACTTATAGAAATACAAATGTCTGTTTTTCAAATGAGAATTGAGAACATTCTTTTTCTTCTATAAATTATTTAGCAGATAATTCATTTGAAAATGTTGACAAATCAAAAAAAAATTACTTATCTAACATTAACAGCTAGGATAACTGCTCAATAGTAATGGGTTTGAAAATTGTATTAATTAATATTAATATAATGACATTTATAATTAGAAAAAAAAAGCTCTAAGTATAATAAATAATAGATTCAAAACCAGTGCTATTTTATACTATTTTAAAACCATTTATGAAGAGTACTATTCTCAGTACAGATATTTTAATAACTGATGAACTACACATTTAAATCTTGGATTAGATACATCGACATTTTCAAAAAAAATATCCACTATACAATTTATAGTAAAAGGGGGTTTTCATTTGAAAAACAGAAATTTATATAATCACAGGATATCCCTTTAATAAAAGAATCTCAGTAATAGTATATTTAAAGTATATTTGAAATTTCTATAAAGTAGAATTTGAAGTAATTAATTTTTAAAAGAAAAAATAGGAGTTAGCATGCTTGGTAAATCACACTTCATATGCCAGATTATTATAGTTTATATAAAATATAATATGAACATACTCTTTCTCCCAAGGTTTAGCAGTCAAAATATCCTGTTGTTGTTGTTTGTCATATTTGAATATGTCATCGACTGTATTAACGGTTTGCACACTGTTTTCCAATTCCCATGTCTTTTTGGCAATGATTTCTTGGGAATCTCTTGATGTAGACGCCATACTAAAGAACCACCTAAACATGAACATTAGTTAATAAAACATTTTTCTTATATTGAACATTAAGATCATAACAAACGTTTTTACTTTTAAGATTTCTGAATATCTAGCAAATTAAGTAGATTAGGTACTTCTTACAAATGATGAACCTCATCAACCGGAAATATGGATATCTTTAAAGTTATAACCATCAAATTGTAAATAACGTTTTCGACTTTTCGTCTATTCTCACTATCGAGCACTGAAGACAACTTACTCAGAGTTCGAACTATCTATTATCTAGATTATCTTGATTCTCTTTATTTCTTGTCCTGCATTGAGTTATAATATTATAGCATATTTATAGTATTAGATTGTGGTATTCATTATTATAATATAAACGATGGGGTATCAACTATATAGATCTTATACAATGGAAAGAGTCATTAATTGTGAAGCCAACATAGTTGTTGGACTGCAGTGATATGCGCTTGCGCGAGGTCTCTAATCATTTATTTTCGGCTCAGATATTAAATGAACAAGATAAACTATAAAGGTTTTATAAGCAGTCACGCATGCGCAGATGTCGCGGGTCCTGTGGTCTGGTGCTTATGTCGGCTTCAACTATTGTGATATACTTATGATTCCATCCATGGTATATGATAGGAGGGTTAGGTTAAATAGTTTCTTCCATGCTAACCACCAATGCGGCGGTACGGAATGGAATGGAATCATGGGAAATAATAATATTATTGTGTGTTTGTGTTAAGACGCTCGGCCACTCGGAGTGTCTGCATTCAACTGTTACGTTTGATAATGAATATGGCGGTTTTTTGAGCGTAAACAGCATTATTGACATCCCGAAATTGTTCAAAAGTACGTTTTTCCAGACAGTTAGGTATTGTGTTTCTCTCGGTTTAAAAAACACACACAATGGTTTACAAAGATTTTTTCATTTATACTGATCGAAATAAATTGCTAACTCCCTCTACCATAGAGTATAGGGTTGAAAAGCTATTAAAACCTAAAGAATTGAAACCACATATAAAAGGTGAGCTACTTTATAGTAATACTTGGAATGTTAACGTTTTTATTTATTTAACGTTTTCAGCATGTTACGAAGAATTGAAATCAGAAGGCGCACAGTCTATATATAAAAATTTTGATAAAATTTTTTCATTGATTGAGTTTATTGAGCAGACCGATTACAAAGACTTACATTACGTTTTTGAAGAAATTCTTGTTAAGAGTAAGTTATATTGTACTTGATTGTATGTGTATTAATTTGATATTATTGTTACATTAAGTGGAACAATTTTCAAGTAGGTAAACCTACTACTTAGTATTAATCTGATTGTGTGTATATTTATGATCAAATTCAGTTTGAACTTTTTTGATCTACTCTATTATAGAACATGTCATAAATTATTATTTTATCAATATGATACTAATTGTGTTTAATTAATACAAATCATAATTTTTTAGTACATTTGCTTTTATTGTTTTTGTCTTAGGTATCTGACTAACACATTTTTTGATAAAATTGTTATTATTTTATTTAGTTATAAATATTTACCTACTTACGTACTAGTACGGGGCTAAAAAATTTCACATTCCTGAGCAGGGGTATAACATAACAAACAGTACTAGACTGTTTTGGACTTCAATAAACAATTTTTAGAACTATTTACACATAATTACGCTAGTTTAAGGTATGATGGAAGAAAGGAATTAAAAAAAAGGACTTTCTACATTAATTTTCTAATACAGTACTCCCTCGTTAACACAAACTCGGTTAACACAAATTATTGGATAACGCGAACAGGTTTTTCAGTCCCGAGATAGATCTCTATACTAAAAGATAGGGTTTTTTTATTTCCTCGGTTTATACGAATTATTTCGGTTAACACGAAACTCTAACAAATTTTAGGTACCATATTGTCGTTTTGTTGATTAACACGAACAGAAAAATGTCAATCTGTACATATGTATGTATCTATTTTCGTTTTATTACTCGTATAGTCGTTAGTAATTTAATCTTTATAACACAGTTTTATTGATATCTTATCTTATCCCTACTATGTATGTACATATTCTCTATTGTAGGTACATACAGTATACATGTGTAAATTTATATGTGTGCAATCTAATTCGGCGATAATCGCTCTCGTTTAAACTAATAATTGCTCTATCGATCAGTTGGTCAGTTGACTTTGTTGGTGTCGTTAGTGATTGACCAAAATGAGTTTGAAAAGGAAGCAAATGTCTATAGATCTAAAAACTAAACAACTCATTTAACCTGCGGTGAAATTTGGCATTCCAAAATCAACATTATCAACAATTATTAAAAATAAAGATAAGATTGACGAAGCAGTTGCGCTTGGTTCAACCAACAGTACAAAGCGTCTACGAAAACCCATGCTTGAAGACGTTGAAAAGGAACTTTTGAAGTGGTTCAAAAAAGCCAGAGACTCCAACATTCCACTATCAGGTGCACTTGTGCGGGAGAAAGCAAAGGAGATTTGTATTTCCAATGGCGTAGAGCATATGGCGTGTTCTGATGGCTGGTTATGGAGATTTCAAAAACGGTATAATATTTCTTGTCATGTTTTGAGCGGCGAGGCAAATAAAGTTGCAGATGTAGATGTAAATAAATGGCTTCAAGGGTTTGTAAAGGTGAGGCAATCCTATAGCGAAAATGATATCTTCAATATTGATGAGACTGGTGTTTTTTATCTATCAGTAATCGTTTTAAGAAAGCCAGGAACATTGAAAACGACGCCAACTTAACCCCTGAAATACACATTGAGGATGTGATTGAGGACGATTGGAATAAATTGTTAGCTGTAACTTCTGATGAAGATGCTCAAACTTTTTCAAGTTTTATACAAATGGATAATGATCTCGAGATCTGCGACGAAAATGCTGGAGAAGATGAAAACCCTGAAATCTCAGATCAAGAAATTGAACCTACTGAACCTCCTGTGGATAAACCCTCTCGGGCTGATGTGTTGGCAGCCTTTGATACCCTCGTAAAATTTTCCCAAACCAGTGCAGAGTTAGATTGCAAATTTGATGACCAGTTGAACAGCATCAGAAAACAGTGCTTAGAAAACTATGAAGTTACATTCACCCAGAAACCTATCACTGACTTTTTTAAACCGACGTGAGTTTTAAATTAATTTTTTTTTGAAAAAATGTATTAAAAATATTTCTTTATATATGTAATGTAGCGTAGTAATTAATTAATTAAAAATATTTCAAATATTTGTTTATATGTAGTATGTATGTACCAAAGTAATGTAAATTTATATTTTGAGGATTACTTAATAAAAAAAATGTATTTGAGTGTAAAATAACATATTAGATTTAACCTTCTCTGATAACACGAACAAATTCGTGTTAAACCTATCGGTTTACACAAATTCTTTTAACACGAACAGATTATTTTGTGGTCCCGTCGTGTTCGTGTTAACGAGGGAGTACTGTAACTCTGAGTATTCCATCATTCCATTAACAAGCTTACATATACATTTTACATCAGCCATTGTTAGCTTATAATTACAAGTTATTAACTAGTAACTAAGAAAATAATTTGGCGTATTAATCATAGCAACAAATCTTCCCTGGATTTTATCAATTGTGTATTAATCCAACAAATTATTCTATGAAGTAAATTCAATGTTTATAAGTATAACATGTACATTTTTATTTTATAACATCAAATACACTTACAGATTAATCAGAAAATGTTCAAATTACAACTAGAACATTGTTTAATTTTTAGATATATAGCCATATAAATATTTCTGTTTATAGTTTTTTGTTTTGTTTGAAAGTATACATTAAAGAAAGAGTACTCAAATCTTACCTTTTATTTAAAAAATGTATGGACGTGATAAATTAAGATTCATATTTACTGATTTTTGAAATAAAAATAAAAATTTTGTTTTTAAATGTTATGAGTAATTACTATAAAAAAACCATTTAATATTTTTAGGTTTAAATATTATTGCATCGTTTTTCTCAAGTTATGGAGAAATTGAAGATATGCCACTAGATCTACGACATCAGTTTACAAACATCATAAAAATGAATGTTTTTCTCTTTGTTGAGTTTGTTCATAGTTTTAACACAAAAATTGAAACTGATTATAAACTATTACTTCTTGAAACAAAAGTATTTTATTATCATCAAATAACCTATTCTTTATAAATGAATACTTGTACATAGATTTTAATTACATTTAATATTTAAAGGGTAGAAATAAAAAACAGGACATGATTCAAAAGCATACTTCTGATTATAATTGGAATTGGGAAGATAAATTGTGTATCGGGCTGAAAGCAATTAACAGTATTATTACAAATAATATTACTCAATTATATGATCCTCCTTATATTGATCATACTTTTGTATCGTAAGTATAATAAATTATTATAATTTTTCCCTGAATTAATCATTATTGTTCTGTATTTTCAGTTATGTTGCTTCTTGTTGTTACACTCAGCTGGAAAATCCTAGTATTGCTTTTGTACGAACCAAATCACTTCGTGACAGTGTTATGCAAATTTTAGAAATACTTATTACTGATTATGATCATGCACATGATTTTAAGACCAGAGTAGTTCAAGTAAGTTTATGTTTATAATCTTGAATAACTTTTGTATATATTTTCTTATTAAACTACTTAATATATCAATATGTGCATGCTATACCAAAAGGAGTAACCATATAATTTAAAATTTTAACATATTTACATTATGTGACAAAAATCGAATTGAACTCAATTCATAGTTTAACTAGCTCAAACTAAAATAACACACCAAGACAAAAATTGTTCACATCTAATTAACATGTTTTAATAAATTTAGACCATATTATAGAACAATCTAGACCTTGTAATTAATTGTCAACAGATGACAAGTGACCAGTATCAAAAATATATTTTAACGGTTTTTTTTTTTCAATACATACAATTTATGTTTATTTAGCTGCTGAAATCATATGAACATTTATCATTGCCCCTGGCTAAAACAGTTTTACAAATAATTGAGTCTGGAGATAATCGATCTTCATTAATCGAACTAATTGTTAAAGAAATAGCAGAAACAGGAGAAGTGGAAGGTATAAAAGAAACAAATAATCAGGAAATAACTGGTGGTAAATCTTGTTGTGCTTTTCTTGTGGAAATTGCCAGGCATTGCCCTCAATTGTTATTACCAAATATTGACCATTTGTTGCCATGCTTAGAATCTGATGTAAGTATTATAATATGTTATTGATGATTTAGATAATATTTATTAATTATGAGGTATTTTTTTTTATGATTTTTATTATTTTTAAGCTTTTATTGTAAAAAATTTTATTTCAGCCATATACTATGAGGATTTGTGTCTTAAGTGTTCTGAAAGAATTAATTATTCATGTTTTAAATAATGATGAATTGGATGAACTTCAGAGGAAAACGAGAGACGATTATATAATTATTATGCAAGATCATTTATTGGATGTAAATGCATTTGTTCGATCTAAAGTAAGCACATCAAATATAATTTATTTTAATTTATTCATTGTTTAATCCAAAATAAATGATTAGATATTACAGTTGTTTACGGCCATAATAAATGAAGACTGTTTACCAAAACAGATGTATAGCATAATATTAAATTGTGCGGTGGAAAAACTACATGACAAAAGTTCATATGTTACAAAAAGTGCTATTCAACTAATCAAAACATTAATCAAATTAAACCCATATAGTTGTGATGTAAAAAATTAAAACAAATATTTAGATTAATTAATATTCTAACAAATTGATAATAGTTTACAGAAGAAAAACTACATGAAAAATTAAAAGAAGAAAACAGCTATTTAAATTGTATGAAACGAGTGCTTAAAGTTAAAAAAGATTGTGAAATTAACAAAGAAGATATGTGGCCATCAATTGAGACATCTTTAAAATTGTTTTTAGAGGAAACTTTTGAAGGTAAGTTTAGTTCATTACCTATTAATTTAATTTTTTTCTTGGAGAGATGGGGAGTAATACCTGAGATTAGTAGGTCCAAACTTTATTCTGTATCTAAAAAGAATACCTTTACTCAGCGGTGGATTGGCCCATTGGGATACTGAAAAAGTTCTCCATGGGCCGATCCTCGTATTAAAACTCTGGGTTGATGTTGTACTTGAATTACAAATTATTTTATATTTATCATTTTTGCTGAGTTAAGTAGTATATATGAGTTAATTTATATTTTATTTTAAACCGCCAATATTTTTATTAAATTTGTTTTAATATTTTATATTCTAAATAGAACCTCAACATTTAATGTAGTAAAAGTGCTTTGATTTTCTATTTCAGTATCTTTTCTGGTAGGAAGTGAATATAGTTGATAATATGGGTGGTCATAAAAAAAAATGGATGTATCTACTCATATGTTAAACATAAATAATATGCGTTAATAAAATATTAAATCATAAATAAGAGAATTCCTAAAAAAAAGTTTTTTATGGAAAATTATTATTAATTATTATAATATATTGGGTGGGCCTGTGGTCACACTGTAATTTCTCGGCGGAATGTGAGCGAGAGAACGCGCCTCGTGCTGACCAAAATCGGTTTTTCTACGCGTTCCCAACGTGACGACTGCCATAGTGTAGCCGGTTTTGTTGTCAGGGTGATGCAGGGGAAATTTCCATTCTCTCGCTGACAGTATAATTTTGTTGGTACATGTTGACTGACAGCTATAGCTTCTGATTTGTATTTAAATAAAAATATGAAATTAAATATGATTTTTAGATACAAGTTTAGACATTTTTGGTGAAGTGGAAGTATTTAAGGATGTGGAGTTACTTGATGTTGTGATGAAGATAAAAAGTTATATTAATTCCCACAAATTTAAGTTGGCTTTAAAATTTGTATTACGTGGAAGAGAAACATTCAAGGATGAATCACTATTTCAGTATGTAGTATTAATTAACTATGTATATTTAAAAACTGTGCAATAGGGTTGATTATTTATGTTTATATAATATATTATATTATCTCTCAAAGAAATAAGCCTGATAAAATTTACTATTATTTTAAAAGAAAACTCGATAGTGGATAATGTCTATATTTATATTGATATAAGAAAATATTTAATATAGTGTTTTAAATGTATTACTGTATAAATAATGTCCCATACATTTGTTGTATGATAGATTTACCTATAAAATGTTAAAGTGTGAGCCAAGTATACCATATAATTGATAATTTCATTTATTTTCATTTTTTAAATGTGTACATTAAAGTACCAGAAAACTTGACTGCTGTAATAATTTTGAGTGTACCTCATCATTGAGTAGTGTAACTTAATTTATCCTGAAACCAATGCACCGTGCATATGTGTGTAATAGCACTACTCATGTGTTTTATACTTCTCAGTAAGAACTTGTTGCGATGCAATTTGGTGATTGATGTCTATACAGTGAATACTCACATATACATACCGTGCTATACTTTTCCACATACATACATATCGTATATGAATTTGAATTTCTTTTAATACCTTAGAGTTTTGACCTTTTTTACGCATACATTTCTAAATACGTCAAAGAAATAAAGTAAGGGTTATGAATAGTATTGAAAAATGCTATGAAAATGAACTTATGTATTTTCAATAATATGATGTATGAAGCGATTTGAGAGTATAAACACCTATAATCAGTATTGTAGGAGAAGAGTTAATCTATGCCTGTATAAAGGTAAATTTTCAATATTTTAATTACTAAACTCAGTAATTTAAATTCAAAAAGTCAAATACCACAAGATTTAGAGCTAAATATTGGACATTAAAAATAATTTATCAAAAATCGACTCCTATACAAGCCTAAATAAACTTCTTCTGTTCAATTTGTATAATCAGTGTTCATACTGTAATATCACTCAGTAAGCTATATTAATTGGAAATACGAAACTAAGTTTCAGTCTTTCATTAAAATTTGCATTTTTAATTAGTCTGTAAAGTGCTGCGTTACTGACATATGCGTACACGTGCGTGATTTATTTTATATACCATCACTAATTATCAATTACTACGCACAAATAGAAAATTGCCTGTATTGAACTCTTTAGAAACGGTCGGTATTGATATTTTTTGGTATTATGCATTATTATGAAAATAATAATAATTTCATTAATCTTTAATATTGTTGATTTAAATATTCTAAAAATATTTAATTTCAGACTGGAAGATGAAAATAACTTGACAAAACAATATTTTTTAGTGTTAAAAAATATTTGGTACTGTGAAAATACAATGTTTTTAATGGAATCAATGAACATGGACAATTTGAAACAAATGACTGCAGAAGAAATACATTTTCTTATTTTCTCAACAGAATCTAAAATTAAATACCTTCAGGTACCTAATATATTTATTTATATATTTGTCAAGAAAATAATGGACAAGTTTATGTTATCTCCATGAATTAAATTTTAAAAAAGGTGGACAAGTGGGTCTATATTACTATGTATGTACTATATTGTATATTATTGATATTTAAAGTAATTTATTTTACTATTAGTAATGTTAGTTATTAAGTAGGCTGCATTCATTTTTCCCAAAACATTCCACTTGAAAAAGTCCTCTTTTGTATAATATATAATAATAAACTTCAAAAGTTTCAAGTACATGCATAATATTTTTAGATTACAATAAAATAACTAAAATTTTTAGTCTTTGTTTTTTATATCTAATTTAAAATAATTAAAAAATTAATAATATATCTTTAAAAAAAACTGTTTATTAATTTTTTTAGATTTTATGGTTAAGTTAGAGTGAAATACTTTTAAGAAACCTTGTTTAAATTTTCAATCCTTAGGTGTAAAAATTTAACATTTTATAAATTGTTAACTAAGTATAAAATACAGATTATATATTTTTTTTTATAAATCTATTTAAATAATACAATATGCTAATAAAACTAAAACTATTAATAATTATTAAAACCTTTACTTAATTAATACAAGCAGTGGATTACTGCTATTTGTTAGTTATGGTATGGGTATGTGGTTAGTAATGAACAGTACTGTTGCAAAATTGTAATCACTTTTTTTTTGTATCGCCATATATCAGTACTATTTTACGCCACCAAAAACCACTATTCATAATATTTATAATTAATGGTTATACACTAAATTTTGTTCTTGCAGTTGCTAAGTTTTGAATTTTTTTTAAGGATCTTAAAAGTGTTACTATGTTTCATATCTTTAAGTAATATACTATAAATTGATGGACCTATATAGGTATAACTTATAAGAAAGTGGATTGTGTTAGTTTTCTCTGCATTATTGAAACAATGATACAGTAGATTCCGCATTATTAGGATTCATCGGTCACATGCTATTTTTTCCCAATCATCTGAAATTTAAAAAAAAAAAAAAACAGAACAATTTGCTGGTAGTTAAGTTCTGATTTATTAGTATTGACAAATATTTTTATAATTAATCGCTAATAATAAATATTAAATGTAATACCTACAATAAATAGGTATAAAATAATATTAATAATAATATATATTATAAAATCCCAATATTTATATTGATAAATATGTGCAGATTTATGGAAAGAGTTATTGTAAAATGATTGACTGATTGACTGAATAACAAGTATTTAAAATAAATTCTATGACATTAATAATAATGACAAACTTTGTTTCTAACACCTATAATAACATCAGAAAACTATTATTGATGGATTATCGCTCATAATTATATTCGATAAAAATGTCACAATTATCCATTTTATCACCCAGATAAGGTGTGAGAATAATATTCTCAGAATATACATTATAAACATTAGTTTATTTTGGTAATAATAAATTGTCCTCGTTAAACAATGTTATAATTTTAGCAGAATTTACTCTATTAGACAGTTTGTCTAGTATTATATCAGAATTCTATTTTTATTTGAGAAATATATATTAGTATAATAGTATGTATTTTATTATAATCAGTGCCCATATGTCATATTATGTGCACGTATTAGTTTCCACTGTATGTGTTCAATGGTCATATGTACTATTTTGACGTTGACCAGTTTTGTGTCTCGTTTGAACTCAAATAATAGATTAATCGCTTTTAAAATGGCAAATTTTAAGAAATATCTAGATAACAATTTCTAATATATTATTTTACTTAAATTGTGAGAAATTGTCTACAAAGTTAATTATGTTTTTTAGGAGTGCGCTGATTATTTACACACTATTAAAAAAGCATTAAATACTATAAGTCAATTGATGTTTGGTAATACTTCATCAGAGTCATTGGAAGCTATTGACTTTTTTACAACAGCTTATAAATTTGGTGTACCTCATTCTCAGTCTGGTATTGATGGTATGCTAACATTGATATTTTCATCTGAGTCTATTATTAAAGAAGCTATGATGAATTCGTATAGAACAATATATTTGAATATTGAAGAAGATAAGGATAGTAAAGATAAAAATACTAAGGACTCATCTACTACACGGCCCGTAACGGTAATAAAAACATAATATTGATTTAATTTTTGCAACAATAATGTACTATATTTATTTTTAGATTATGACCAGACTTGTAACTTTAGTAAAAACTTTAAATCTTACTAATAGAAGAGCATTCAAAGCTTTACTAAATGAATGGATAAAAAATAAAACACTAGATGATGAATGCATTATGGTGTTATGGGCATGGTTGACTAAAGCTAAAGATATTTCTGATGAAGACCGAGTAGTTTCTGCTCTTATTTTGTCGCTGCTTGCCAGGTATCATTAATATAATTTAATTACATTTGTATATCATAGTGTAATAATAAAGTAAAAATATTTAATACTTTTACTTTACTTTTTTTTTGGTGTTGAAGATTAACTTTTTATTATCATTGTATTTATGAAAAGGTGGTAAAAAAAAATAATATGCTATCCTGTTGGATAAAACCTTATATTCACCAAATCAAAAGATATTTGGTGTATTTATATAATAATACTAGCTAAACTGGTAATGTTGTGTTGCCCGTAAAGAATTTTTTTTGGTGGCTGCAACATAATAACCATAACAAAAACGAAATTCAAGTGTAAGCCACCTAATAATTACCTATATGGCTATATGGGTTGAAAAACAAAGTTAAGAACATTTCTCGAGTCTCAAGGGTTATGTGTACAAACTAGGTTTTGTAGTTTAAATTCTATAAGCCCTGTACAAATGTACATACAATTTTATATGCAGTAGAATCTCGATTATTTGAACCTCCGCTATATGGAATTATAATTGATTCTCTATTATTGAAATTATAATTTATCTATTCAAATGTCAATACGCATTGTACTGCTCGTACATGTAAATGAATCATGTATATACCTATAATTATTTTATATTAATAATAATAAATAATTATAATAATTATAAATATCATATAATATTATGTATGTGCATACATAACATATTAAAAAAGTCTTCAAAATAGTAATATCTTTAAACGAACTTTGGTGTTTACGAACTAGGTCTTTCCTAATTTGTTCGGATAATTAAGATTCTACTGTATAACTTATAAATACAAACAATATTTATAGTTTGAAAGAAAAAAAAAATAGTAGGTGTTGTAATATGTTTTAATATTACCTATTATTTAGATTTTTGCCTTCTTTCCCCTAAAGTGTACTGTCATTAACAAATATAACCAAAAATTAACCATATGTTTTAGTACTATTTATTTATTCAATTATGAATTTATTCAATATTTTCTTTAATTATTCCAGAGTTTGTTATCCTAAGATTAACAATTTTGTAATGATTATTTTAAATAAAATTTTAATCTGTATTCATTATTTTATACTTAAAAGTCTATATGTTAGATTTATTTATGTTCAAACGAATCATATTTTTAGTATTATTATTGTAGGTACTGTACATTTTAAAATACTTTTTACTGTTTTACTTCAGCGCACAGCCTTCTATTGCAATGGGGAACTTAGAAAGTATTCTCCAGTATGGATTATGTGATGACTATGATTTATTTATTTATACTTGTCAAATATTGGAACCAATTACTCAAGAAAATTTTAGAAGGTAATTAACTTTATAATTTTTTTTTATAAATATATTACATTTTAAATATATGAGCAGATTTACTGAAAATCACGAACTAGTCAAAAAAGTATTTAATATAGTACAAAAATGTTTTAATGAATCTGAAGTTCAATTATTCAATGATGTTGCTACAAATGCTGTTAACCTAATTTATAAAGTAAGTTATGGATGTTATCTAAAATAAACAAAAATAGAATAATGTAAATGTGTTAATGTTTTAGTTGACAACTCAACCAGATAGTACTTGCCTGACATTGATTGAAAAATTGTATAAATCTATGTTGAATAACAAAAATGGTAAGCAAATAATGTATAATTTAAAGAACTTACTTATTCTTTTTACACGTTCTAGAAAAATATTAATTTTTTTTCAATTAAACCATAATTTATCATAAATACATTTTACAAACACTTCACTTAATTATATTAATAAATTATTTTTTAGGTTCCTCTCAGCAAAATGAAAAATATGTTCAATTAAAAAATGCTATGTTTGCAAAATTTATTTTTATCATTGGTCACACTGCATTACAGTAAAATTATTATTTTCCTATTATTAATATATTTTATTTGTTATTTAAACATTAATTTTATTTATTAGACAGTATGATCATTTAGAAAATTATGTTGCCAAGGAGTTAATCCAAAGAGTGAGAGTTAAATACCAAACTAAAAAACTAAAAATGGACAATGCTAAAGAAGATGAAGTATAAAACAAACAATTGTATTATTACTTTTACTCTATATACATTTTTTTTATAGAGTGTACATGATTCTGAAGCCGCTGAAATAGAGGCTATAAATGATCGAATCCGACAAATATGTGATAAACAACTTTTAAGGGGAAATGGATTTTTTACTCGCTTCTTGTAATATGTTTATTATATTTAATTTATTATTTTATATATTATTTTATATTTTTAATTTTTAACTTTTGTACAGAAAACATGTAATAAATGCATGTAATTCAAATGATTCATATTTGAAGGCAAATGGTATTATTTCTTTGATGAAGTTTATGTTGATTTCTACTTCATTTTGTCACAAACACTTACCGGTTTGTTTTTTTTGAAAAATATATTTTTAGGTATACAAATAACATTCAAAATATATAATTTTACTATAGATGTTTCTAAATCTAATGGAAAATTCAGATAACTTGGAAACAGCTATTGATCTCGTATCTGGATTTGGATGGTTGGTTTTCAGGCATCCAAATTTGATGGAACCTTGTACCGATAAACTTTATGCAAGGTAATGTTAAATAACCAAATTTAATTATAAATATTTTAATTTTCAAATTTTGAACATATTTAAGGTTAAATGACAAATGTAATCAAGTTCGCTATGGTACTTTGACCACTATTATAGACCTTATACGTCAAGAAATGATTAAGGTTAGAGGACAAATTGCTGGTATTGCTAAACTGCTTGTTGATGAAGACCAAAACATTAATTGTACGTTTATAAAATGCTTAGACATTTGACTATTATTTAAACTAATTATAATGATTACTTATAGGCATTGCAAAACAATTTTTTGGGGTGATTGCAGATAAAGGCAACACTCTTTACAATGTCTTATCTGATATTATTTCAACCTTGTCTAACCCTGATAATTTGGTACCAGAAACTGATTTTCAGTCAATCATGAAGTAAATATATTTATATATACCTATGTTTGAAACATAACATGTGTATGTGTTAAACAAATATACTAGTATTATTGTTTTACTTTTTAGATTTTTACTTCCACTTATTAACAAAGAACGCCAAATTGAATCTTTAGTTGATAAATTATGTATTAGACTAAAAGAATCAGATAATACAATTCAAGAATATTATATATCTTATTGCTTGATGCTTATTAAGTATACAGACAAAAGCTTAACTAAGCTCTCAGACAATATATCTTATTATTCTGACAAACTTAAAAACCCTAAAGTTTACAATAATTTTAATATACTCATAAGTACAAATTCTAAAATGGCAAAACCAGCTACTAAAGAAATACTAAATGAATTAACTAGTAAAATTGAAAAAATTGTAAAAGATGAAGACTTTGCTGTTCGGCTTTCCCAAAAAACTCCTGGAAAACGTAAATACTACTTATATTTAAAATGTTAATATTTAATCAGTTGTTTATTTAGTATATTTGTATTAAGGTTTAAATACAGTAAGAAAAAAAGCACCTATGAGTATTATCAATCAATCCTCAGAAGATGAAATTGAACCATTACAGTTGGTAACGAAACGAAGTGCTAGATGTCGTAACAAAGTTAAAAGGAGGCTGATGGAAAATGATAGCGAAGAAGAAAATGATGAAGAAATTGCTCGTACGAGTGGTGTAAGTAATGTTCAAAAGATTGTTCATATTAAAGCCAATGAGGATAGTGGAACTGACGATGATAAAATTAATGTAATTAAACGAACTACAAGACGAAATAAGTTTGGAAGTTCGAGTAAGAAAACTCCACGGTATAAATCCTAAATGATAACCAAAATTATATTTACTATCTTTTTGTATTTTATTTGTTTTCATTCATGGGATTTGCTTATGTTCAAATATATTTTTAATGAAATATTAATAATATATTAATGGTTATCTACATATCCTTGTTATACTTTATAGGTTAATTACTATAATTACTATATTAATATGACCATTTGTTAAATTTTATTTTTATATATATTTTTATAGTTCATATTAATGGAAAGATTTTTATAATGTATATCATGTGTACACTATATAGAGTATAAAAGTACCTACCATCTATATAAATTAGGGGTTGAATAAACTATTTTTTTTAAATATTTTGAGCATGTTTTATCAGATACCTACCTAGTACCGGCATTCGTGTAGCAGGTGATCTACTGCAGTAGAGTGATCTGTGAATTTAGGACGAGTGATCTACATACAAATTTAAAAAATAATTTTTTTAGTAGCATAAAACAAAAAACGTATTGCTTCTCATTTCATTGTACCTACAATTTAGAAACTAGGTGTCATTAAGTTTTACCACAACTATTCAATTAATATAAAAAATTGATAAAAAAGTTGATTATTAAGCGATAACGAGACTATCGTAAACAGACGTACGTGTTAGGTACAACAAACTACGACCATCCAATTATGTTTTTCCCGACAATTTTACGTTTATAAAAATACGAATAATACAAAATATGCCCAATATGCTAAAAATTAATTTTCTTACAATATGACGAAATATTATGCAAAAATATGCAAATTGAAACTTAGTATTTAATTTTGCCATTTCATAAAACAAATTTATATCTCACCTAGAATAATATAATATAATATAATAATAGGTAATAATATTATTAATTATATAATTGTAGATCACCAACTACACCTAATATAATACGATA
>JANEHU010002494.1:0-35436 GCA_027563435.1 Nasonovia ribisnigri | reverse complement strand
AATAAATTTTATTTAAATCTTTTTATTTTAATATTTATATTTTTAGTTATTTGATTACGTGGATTTTTACCTCGTTTTCGTTATGATAAATTAATATATTTAATTTGAAAATTAATTTTACCTTTATCATTATTTTTATTTGTATTTAATTTTTCTATTAAATTATTTAATTTATATCATTAATTTTAGTATAAAGTTAATAGAATTAAATTCTATTTTTTATTTTCAAAATAAATATTTTATATAAATTAATTAACTAATTTAATTAAATTAATAATTTATCTCATATTTTTATAATATAAAAATTAATAAAGAAATATGAAAAGTAAATTGTTGTAAAAATTTGACTTGTTGAAATAAAAGGATATTCAACTGGTTGTATTCCAATTCAAGTTAATATAAAAAATGTTATAATAAAAATTCAAAATATAATTTTATTTAAAGGATAAAATTTATTTCTTAGAAATTTTTTATTATTTAATAAAGGTAGAATTAATAAAATTAAAATTGATAATATTAAAGCAATAACTCCTCCTAATTTATTAGGAATTGCTCGTAGAATTGAATATGAAAATAAAAAATATCATTCTGGTTGAATATGATTAGGTGTTACTATTGAGTTTGCTATAATAAAATTATTATGATCATTTAATAAATAAGGAAAAATTAAAGTTAAAATAAAAAATATTCATATAAATATGATTAATCCAATTAAATCTTTAATTAAAAAATAGGGGGAGAATACAATTTTATCAAAATTTCTATTAATACCTAATGGATTATTAGATCCTGTTATATGTAAAAAAAAAAGATGAATAAAAGTAAATATAATAATAATAAAAGGTAAAATAAAATGAATTGAAAAAAATCGTGTTAATGTAGCATTATTAATTGAAAATCCTCCTCAAATTCAAATTACAATTGAATTTCCTAAATAAGGAATTGCTGATAAAAGATTTGTAATAACTGTTGCTCCTCAAAATGATATTTGTCCTCAGGTTAAAACATAACCTACAAATGCTGTTATTATAGTTAATAATAGTAATAAAACTCCAATAATTCATGTTATTTTAAAATTAAATGAATTTATATAAATTCCTCGTCTAATATGAATATAAATTATAATAAAAAATATTGATGCACCATTAGCATGGAAAGAACGAATTAATCATCCAAAATTAATGTTTCGATTTATATTAATAATTCTTTGAAAAGCTAAATTAATATCTGTTTTATAATGAAAAGCTAAAAATAATCCTGTTAAAATTTGATTAATTAAACAAATTATTAATAAAGATCCAAAATTTCATATAAAACTAATTCTAGCAGGTGTTGGTAAGTTTAATATTGGTGATAAAATTTTTATTATATTTTTTTTCATTAATTATTTTTTTGTCGAATTGGTCCTTTATTAATTTTTAATATTCAAATAATTAAAATTAATATAAAAAAAAGAATAAATATAATTAAATAAATTATAAGATTATTAGGTATTAAAAATATATTTAATAAATAAAAATTATCTTCAAAAATAAATTTATTTTCATATCTTATATTTTCTAGATTTAATAATGGTTTAAAGTATAATAATGTAAAGAATATAATGATTAATTTATATAATATATTTTTATAATTTTTATTAATATTTAATTCATTAAAAGCAATTCTTGAAATGTATAAAAAAATAATTATTAATCCTCCAATATATAAAATAAATACTATGAATGAAATTCATGCTGTTTTATTAATTAAATTAATTATTATAGTTAAAGTTATTGTTTGAATTAAAATAATTAAATTTGATCTAATAGGTGATTTTATTATTGTTAAGATGATTGCTATAATTAAATTAGTTAATAAGATAATTTTTATAATTCAGTATATATTTTAATTAAAATATTAATTTTGGAGATTAATGATAATATGTTTATATTTATACTGATTATTTTAAATAATTTTATAATTTTGATTTACAATATCAATGTTTTTTTTAAACTATTAAAATGATAAATTTATTTATTTTAGTTTTAATATTTATATTATTTTCTGGAGTTTTATTTTATATTTTTAATTTTAATCATTTATTAATAATACTTTTAGGATTAGAATATTTATTATTAGTTTTATCTTTATTATTTTTATTAAATTTAATGATATTTATTAAACAATATATTTTATTATTATTATTTTTTATTTTTTGTATTAGTGAAAGAGTATTAGGTTTAACAATTTTGATTTTAATAGTTCGTATATATGGTAATGATTATTTAAAATCATTAATAATTTTACAATGTTAATAATTTTAATATTAATTTTTTTTGGTATGATTTTTTTTAGCTTGAAGATTAAAAGATGATGATTAGCCCAGAATTTTTTTTTTTTTTTTTTTTTTTTATATATTTTAAGATTCCAATATTCAATTATTTTTTAAATATTAGTTATTTATTTGGTATAGATATATTTTCTTATTTAATGTTTATATTAGGTATTTGAATTATTAGATTAGTTTATATATCTAGTTTTAGTTTTAAAAATAATTATTTAAATTATTTTAATTTATTAATATTTATTTTTGTTATTATTTTTTATTTTTGTTTTTTTAGTAATAATTTTCTTATATTTTATATTTTTTATGAAATTAATTTAATTCCTGTTATTATTTTAATTTATGGTTGAGGTTATCAATATGAACGTTTTAAAGCTGGATTTTATTTATTTATTTATATAATTTTTTTTCTTTACCTTTTTTTTCTTGTTTATTAAGTTTAAATAGTTTTAATTTTATATTTATATATTATTTTGATTATTTAAATAATTTAAATTTTTATTTTTATTTATTTTTAATAATAATTTTTTTAGTTAAAATGCCTTTATTTATATTTCATATTTGATTACCTAAGGCTCATGTGGAAGCTCCTATTTGTGGTTCAATAATTTTAGCTGGTATTATATTAAAATTAGGTGGTTTTGGTATTTATCATATTTTAATATTAATTTTTAAAATTAATCTTAAATATAATTATTTATTAATTTCTTTATGTTTATTGGGGATAATAATTTTAAGATTAGTTTGTTTTTTTCAAAGAGATTTAAAAATTTTAATTGCTTATTCTTCTGTTGTTCATATAGGTTTAGTAATTATTGGATTTTTAACTTTAAATAATTGAGGTTTTTTTTGGTTCATTAATTTTAATATTTGGTCATGGTTTATGTTCTTCTGGCTTATTTTGTTTAAGAAATATTTGTTATTTACGTTTTAAAAGTCGTAGAATATTTTTAAATAAAGGTTTAATTAATATTTATCCTTTTTTATCATTTTGATGGTTTTTATTATGTTCTTCTAATATATCTTTTCCTCCTTCTTTAAATTTATTTGGTGAATTATTTTTATTAATTAGTTTAATAGTTTGATTAGATTATTTTTATTTTTTATATTTATTAATTATAATTTTGATATTTTTGTATAGTCTTTATTTATATTTATTTACTCAATATGGTAAGTTATTTTTTAATATAAATTATTTAGTTTATATTAATTTAAGAGAATATTTATTATTATTAATACATTGATTACCTTTAAATTTAATTTTTTTAATTATGGAATTATTTTGTTATTTAAATAGTTTAATTAAAATATTAATTTGTGGAATTAAAGATTATATGTTATATTTAAATAATTAAATTTAATTTTTTTTTTTTTTTTTTTTTTTTTTTTTTATGTCATTTATTATTTTTTTTATTTTAGGCTTATTATTAATTTATTTTGATAAATTTTATTTTATTGAGTATATGTTTTTTTTTTTTAATTCTTGTATAATTTTATATGTTATTTTATTTGATTGAATGTCTTTAATATTTATTTCTTTTGTTTTTTTAATTTCTTCAATAATTTTATTATATAGAATGGAATATATAAATTATGATTTTAATAAAAATCGATTTTTAATATTAATAAATTTTTTTATTATATTTATATTTTTTTAATTATTAGTCCTAATTTAATTAGAATTTTATTAGGTTGAGATGGTTTAGGAATAGTATCATTTTGTTTAGTAATTTTTTATCAAAATAAAAAATCTTATAGTTCAGGATTAGTTACTGTTATTTTAAATCGTTTAGGTGATTTATTTATTATTATATCTATAATTTGAATATTAAATTTTGGTTCTTGAAATTTTATTTTAATTGATTATTATAGAAATTTAAATTATTTATTTTTTATTAGTTTAATAATTATATTTGCTTCTTTAACTAAAAGAGCTCAAATTCCCTTTTCTTCTTGATTACCTTTAGCTATAGCAGCACCTACTCCTGTTTCTTCATTAGTTCATTCTTCTACTTTAGTAACTGCTGGTATTTATTTAATAATTCGTTTTAATGAAATTTTTTTAAAATTTTCTTTTTTGAATTATTTAATAGTAATTTCTTGTTTAACTATATTAATATCTGGTTTAAATGCAATTTTTGAGTTTGATTTAAAAAAAATTATTGCTTTTTCTACTTTAAGTCAGATAAGATTTATATTTATAATTTTATGTTTAGGAAAAATCGATATATGTTTTTTTTATTTATTAATACATGCTTTATTTAAGTCTATAATATTTTTAAGAGCTGGAATTTTAATTTTTAATATGAATAATAATCAGGATATTCGTAAAATAGGGGGGTTAATTGATTATTTACCTTTTTGTGGTTTAATTTTTATTTTTACTTTAATATCTTTATGTGGTTTTCCTTTTTTTTGTAGTTTTTATTCTAAGGATTTAATTTTTGAATATTTTTTAATAATAAATTTAAATTTTTTTTTTTTTTTTTTTTTTTTGTTTTCTTTTTTTTTAACTTTTTTTTATTCTATTCGTGTAATTTATTATTTAATAATAATAAATTTTTCTATATATAATTATTTAATGATTATTAAATTTGAAAGAAATATTTTGATTGTTAGTATATTATTAATTAGTTTTATTATATTATTTTTTGGTTCTTTTTTTATATGATTAATATTTTATAAATTTGATTTGATTTTGTTAGAATTTAAGTTTAAAATTTTAAGAGTATTAATTTTATTTTTTAGAATTTGATTTTTTTTTGAAGTTAATAATTTTTTATTTTCTATAAGTTATATATTTTCTTTATTTAATATTTTTTTTTTTAGATTGATATGAAATTTATTGTTTTTAAAGGTAAATTTTTTTTTAAATAATTTTCTTTATTTTGGTTTTTTTACTTTAAAAGTATTTGAAATTGGTTGAATTGAATATAATTTAAATAGAGGTTTAATTTTTTTTTTTAAAAAATTAATTTTGTTTAGACAGAATATTTTTTTAAATAGTTATAAAGTTTATATTTTATTATTTTTTTTATGATTTTTAATTATTTTATTATTTAATTATTAAATTTAAATAGCTTAATATAGAGTATTATATTGAAGATATAAAGGTAAAATTATTTTTTTTAAATATTTTTTGTTTGTTTTTTTAGTTAAAATTTTTATTTTTAAAATTTATTTTTAAAAAAAATTTTTATTTTTTTTGATGTTAATTTTTTAATTAAAGTTAAATTTCCAATTGATTAAATTTTTGTTGTTTTTAATAAAGATTAATTTTTGATTAAATTTTTAATAAAATTTTATGTAAGGTAGGTACCTTTGCATATTTTTTTTTTTTTTTTTTTGTTTGTTTTTTTAGTTAAAATTTTTATTTTTAAAATTTATTTTTAAAAAAAATTTTTATTTTTTTTGATGTTAATTTTTTAATTAAAGTTAAATTTCCAATTGATTAAATTTTTGTTGTTTTTAATAAAGATTAATTTTTGATTAAATTTTTAATAAAATTTTATGTAAGGTAGGTACCTTTGCATATTTTTTTTTTTTTTTTTTGTTTGTTTTTTTAGTTAAAATTTTTATTTTTAAAATTTATTTTTAAAAAAAATTTTTATTTTTTTTGATGTTAATTTTTTAATTAAAGTTAAATTTCCAATTGATTAAATTTTTGTTGTTTTTAATAAAGATTAATTTTTGATTAAATTTTTAATAAAATTTTATGTAAGGTAGGTACCTTTGCATATTTTTTTTTTTTTTTTTTTGTTTGTTTTTTTAGTTAAAATTTTTATTTTTAAAATTTATTTTTAAAAAAAATTTTTATTTTTTTTGATGTTAATTTTTTAATTAAAGTTAAATTTCCAATTGATTAAATTTTTGTTGTTTTTAATAAAGATTAATTTTTGATTAAATTTTTAATAAAATTTTATGTAAGGTAGGTACCTTTGCATATTTTTTTTTTTTTTTTTTTGTTTGTTTTTTTAGTTAAAATTTTTATTTTTAAAATTTATTTTTAAAAAAAATTTTTATTTTTTTTGATGTTAATTTTTTAATTAAAGTTAAATTTCCAATTGATTAAATTTTTGTTGTTTTTAATAAAGATTAATTTTTGATTAAATTTTTAATAAAATTTTATGTAAGGTAGGTACCTTTGCATATTTTTTTTTTTTTTTTTTTGTTTGTTTTTTTAGTTAAAATTTTTATTTTTAAAATTTATTTATAAAAAAGATTATTTTTATATTGAAAATATAATGTTTTATTTTAAACTAATAAATATATTAAAGATTAAACATTTTAAATGCTTTAAAAGATAGTTAGCAGCTTCTTTTTTGTAAATCTTTTTAATTGGAATTTTTTTTTCAATATTATTATTAACAGTAATAAACCTCTTTTTGGTTTCAATTAATAAATAAGGATTTTATTAATCTATTATTAAGTCGAAATTAATATGTAAAGTTTTACTTCTTATTTAAGATAAATTAAATAATAATTTTTAAAAGCAAATTAAATGTTATAAATTTTAACTATTATCCTTTAAATTTTTCAATTTAATGATCCAAATTTTCATTCATAAAAAATAGTAATAATTATAAATAAAAAAAATACTATAAATATTATATTAAAATATAATATATTAGAGATTTTAAAATTTATAATTATTGGTAAAATAATTGAGATTTCAATATCAAAAATTAAAAAAATAATTGCAATTAGATAAAAATTTAAGGAAAATGGAATTCGTGATTTATTGAATGGATCAAATCCGCATTCAAATGGTGCTGATTTATTATAATTGAATTTTATTTTTATATTAATTAAAATTATAATTAGGAATAAAATTATTATAATAATAGATATTATTAATATTGAAATTAAGTTTAATATAATTATTTTATTTAGTAGATAAACTTTTTGATTGGAAATCAAATATACTATTTTATATTAATAAAATTAATTATTTCATCAGTAAAAAGTTATATATAAAAATAATCAAATAATATCAATAAAATGTCAATATCAAGCAGCTAGTTCAAATCTAATATGGTGAATGAATGAAAAATGTAGCTTTATTATTCGTAATAAATTAATTATTAAGAATATTGTTCCAATAATTACATGTAATCCATGGAATCCTGTTGCTATATAAAATGAAGATCCAAAAATTGAATCTGAAAATGTAAATGTTGCTTGTTTATATTCTAATATTTGAAGTAATAAAAAGTAAATACTTAAAATAATTGTTAAATTCATAAAAATAATTGTTTTTTTTTTTGAATTATTTAATAAATAAAAATGAGTTAATGTTACAGTAAATCTTGAAGTTAATAAAATAATTGTATTTAATAATGGGATTAATAATGGATTAAAAAAATTAATATTTTTAGGAGGTCAATTTAATCCTAATTCAATTGAAGGTGCTAAAGAATTATGTAAAAAATTTCAGAAGAATGAAATAAATAAAAATATTTCAGAAATAATAAATAGAATTATTCTAAATTTAATTAAGTTTATAATATAAAAATTATGATTTCCTTGAAATGTTCTTTCTCGAATAATATCTCGTCATCATAGAATTGAAATAATAATAATTATTATTAAGTTTATTATTGATATTAAATTGAATTTAAAATTTATAATTATAATGTTTGAAATTATTAAATTAAAAGTATTTATAGCTATTAAAATTGGTCATGGACTTAAATTTAAAATAAAATAAGGTTGATTAATTTTTATCATTATTCTCTAGAATATAAAGATGAAAGAATTGAAAATACATATCTTTGAATTAAGGCTACACATAATTCAAAAATTATTATAAATATTTGAATTATAATAATAATAATTATTAATGAGTTAAAATTTAATAATGTTATTAATAAATGGCCTGCAATTAAATTTGCAGTTAATCGAATAGATAAAGATAAAGGTCGGATAATAATTCTTATTGTTTCAATAATTGTTATTAAAGGGGCTAGATAGATTGGTGTATTAAGTGGAATTAAATGTGCAATTATATTTTTTGTATTTTTACATGTTGATAAAATAATATAAAATAATCAGAATGGTAAAGCTAATGTAATTGAAAAGATTATATGTCTTGATGATGAAAAGATGTATGGAAATAAACTGAAAAAATTATTAAATAAAATAAATATAAAAAGTGCAATAAATATAAATGCAGGTGATTTAGTTTTTTTTATTTTATATAATATTAATATTTCATTATTTAATATATTAAATATTTTAAAAAAAATTCAATTTATTCGGTTTGGTATAATTCATAAAAAATTTGGTATTATTAAAATAATTAATAAGGATCTAATTCAATTTATTTCTAAATTAAAAATTGTTGTTGATGGATCAAAAATATTAAATAAATTTATTATAATTTTTTATATTATTTTTTTTGAAATTTTAGTTTTAATATTTTTAATAAAATTAAAATATAATAAGTTTAAAATTAGGTAGAATATAGAGAAAAAGAATATAAATAAAATTAATCAATTAATTGGTGCTATTTGAGGAATTAAGTGATATTAATAAATAATTTTAATTTGACAAATTAATGTTATAATTTTAACTAATCTCTTTCATTAGAAGTAATTGCTAATTTACTATATTTTGATTTAAGAGATCATTACTTTGCTTTTCAGTCATCTAATGAATTAAAAATTTTTAATTCAATAAATAAATTTATTTAAATTAATTGATTCAATTTGAATTGGTATAAATCTATGATTAATTCCACAAATTTCTGAGCATTGACCGAAGTATATACCAGGACGATTTATAAAGAGATTGATTTGATTTATTCGTCCTGGAATGGCATCAATTTTAATTGCTAAACTTGGAATAGTTCAAGAATGAATAACATCATCTGATGAAATTAAAAGTCGAATATTAAATTTAAATGGAATAATAGTTTTATTATCTACTTCAATTAAACGGAAATTTTCTTTATTTAAGTTATTAATTATATATGATTCAAATTCAATATTTGAAAAGTCTGAATATTCATAAGATCAAAATCATTGATGCCCAAAAATTTTAATTGTTAAAATAGGGCATTTAATTTCATCTATTAAATATAATAAGTGTAGTGAAGGTATAGCAATAAAAATTAAAATAATAGGGGGAGTAATTGTTCAAATAAATTCAATTATTTGATTTTCAGAAATTTTAATATTAATAAATTTATTATTTATAATAAATAATATTATATATGTAATTGTTGATATAATTATAATAATAATAAAAATAGTATGATCATGAAAAAAAATTAATTGTTCTATTAATGGGGAATTTCTATTTTGAAATCTTAGTTTTATTCAAGTTATAATTTCTAAAAAAAGATTATTCTTTATATATGAATTTTAAGTTCATTGCATATTATTTCTGCCATATTAGAAATTAATAATTAAAGGTAATTCTGAATATGAATGTTCTAAAGGAGGTAAATTATGAATTCATTCAATAGAATTTCTTAAATTTAACTTAAAAATTGTTATTTTTTTTAAAAAAATTCTATTTCAGATTGAATAAATTAAGATAATAATTCTAAATGTTGAAATTATTGATCCAATTGATGAAATTATATTTCATAATAGAAAATTATTGGGATAATCTGTATATCGTCGAGGTATTCCATTTAAACCTAAAAAATGTTGAGGAAAAAAAGTTAAATTTACTCCAATAAATATTAAAATAAATTGAATTTTTAAAATAAAATTATTTATGTAGAATCCTGTGAAAATGGGGAATCAATGAATTATTCTAGCAATAATTGCAAACACAATTCCTATAGATAAAACATAATGAAAGTGAGCTACTACATAGTAAGTATCATGTAAAATAATATCAATAGATGAATTAGCAAGAATTACTCCTGTTAATCCTCCAATTGTAAAAAGAAAAATGAACCCTAAAGATCAAATTGTTGATGGTGAAAAATTAATTTTAGATCCATAAATTGTAGCTAATCATCTAAAAATTTTAATTCCTGTAGGAATAGCAATAATTATTGTTGCTGAAGTAAAATATGCTCGTGTATCAACATCTATTCCAATTGTAAATATATGATGAGCTCAAACAATAAATCCTAATAATCCAATAGTTAATATAGCATAAATTATTCTAATATTACCAAATGTTTCATTTTTATTACTTTCTTGACTAATAATATGTGAAATTAATCCAAATCCAGGTAAAATTAAAATATAAACTTCAGGATGTCCAAAAAATCAAAATAAATGTTGATATAGGATAGGATCTCCTCCTCCTGCTGGATCAAAAAATGATGTATTTAAGTTACGATCAGTTAATAATATTGTAATAGCACCGGCTAAAACTGGTAAAGATAGAATTAATAAAATAGCTGTAATTAAAATTGATCAAGGGAATAAAGGAATTTGATTTAATTTTATATTGTTTGGTATTATATTTATAATTGTACAAATAAAATTAATTGCTCCTAAGATTGATGAAATTCCTGCTAAATGTAATGAAAAAATAGTTAAATCAACTGAAATATTATTATGTGCAATATTATTTGATAAAGGTGGATAAATAGTTCATCCTGTTCCTGTTCCATTATTAATTAAGAATCTACAAATTATTATTATTAAAGATGGAGGTAATAATCAAAATCTAATATTATTTAAACGTGGAAATGATATATCTGGGCATCCTATTATTATAGGAATTAATCAGTTTCCAAAACCACCAATTACAATTGGTATTGTTATAAAAAAATTATAATAAAAGCATGAATTGTAACAATTACATTATATAATTGATTATTATTAATAATTGAATTAATTTGTCTTAATTCTAAACGAATTAAAATTCTAAGTGATGATCCAATTATACCTGATCAAATACCAAATAGAAAATATAAAGTTCCAATATCTTTATGATTAGTTGAAAAAATTCATTTTATAGATAAAATGGCTGATAATAGGTTGTAAATTGTAAATTTATATATAGATTGAAAAATCTTTTTATCATTTAAATCTTATATTCAAATTAAATGATATTAAATTGCAAATTTAAAGGTATTAAATTATTTAATTAAGGTTTAAAATTTAATATTTTTAATTTTGAAGATTAATAGTTTAATTAATTAACTTAAAACCTTAATAAATAAATAAATAACTAAAAAATAATCTAAAAAAATTTATTATTATGATAAAATTATAATTATTTTTTTTGTATTGTAAATATCATTTATTAAATAAATTAAAATTGAATAATATAAAATAAGTTATTTTAATATAAAAAAATAAGTTTAAAATAGTTAATATGATTAATATTATTATAATAATATATATATTATTATAAATTAAAGTTTTAATTAATATTCATTTTATTAAAAATCCTATTATAGGTGGTAAACCTATAATTGAAAAAATTAATATTAATATATTAAGTTTAAAAAAAAAATTTAAATTAAAAAATTTTATTTGATTAATATAGTTAATATTATAATTATTAAGTAATTTAATAATTAAAAAATTTAATATTGAATAAATTAAAAAATAATTAATTCATAAATTTTCATTTATTAAAATTGCAAATAATATTCATGTAGTATTATTAATTGAAGATATAGCTAAAATTTTACGTATTGAATTTTGATTTAAACCAAAAATTGAATTTATTGAAATTATTCTAATTAAGAAAATTATATTTTTATTAATATTTAAATAAGAAATTATAATTAAAGGTGTAATTTTTTGTCAAGTTATTATTAGTAAACATGAAATTCAATTTAATCCTTCTATTATAGAAGGTAATCATAAGTGAAATGGTATTAATCTTAATTTTATTAATAATGGTATTATAATTAATAAATTATCATTATTTATAAATAATAAATTTTTATTAATTAAGAAAATTAATAATAAAATTGAAGCAAAAGCTTGAATTAAGAAATATTTTATAGTAGCTTCAATTGAGTAAATTGATGATTTAAAATTTAAAATTGGAATAATAGAGAATAAATTTAATTCTAATCCTATTCATATTGATAATCAATTTGATGCTGAAATTGATATTAAAGTTCTAAATATTAATAATGTAAAAAATATAATTTTTGTTAAATTTAAATTTATCAGAAAAAAGAATTTTATTCTATATTTGAAGTATGAATCCAAAAGCTTTTTTAGCTTATTTTTCTTTATAGTTTATACTTAAGTGTTTATGCATATAAATTTTTGAAATTTATGGATTAGATAATTTCTTAAAGTATAATAAAAGTATATATAATACATGATTTACTCTATCAAAGTAACCCTTTTTCAGGCATTTTATTTTTAAAATATTATTTAATAAAAAAATGTTTATTGGTTTATCCATAGATTGGAAAAATTATCAGTAAATTTTTAAAAAAAAAATATTTTAATGAGGCATGACGTTTCTATTTGTCTGAAAAGGGGGGCGTTAGCCCTCCTTTAAAAAAAAAAAAGAAAGAAGAAAGAGTATATAGAGGATTTATTAATATATATAGTAGTATACATATATAGACTTCATATGTATATAGTATATATATATAATATATATATACATCTATATAGTTTATATATTTTATATATATATATATATATATATATATAAATCCTTATATAGTATTATTTATCTATACATCTTATATATATATATATATTAATATATAAATCCTTATATGAATATATATACATATTAATTGTATATATATATATAAGAAATAGTATAAAATTGAATATTTTAATAATTTAATTAAAATAGTCTGATTTAAATTATTAAATTAAGTATATTTAGATTTTTTATGATTTTTATTTTATTTTGTTAGAAATGTTAATTAGTAAATAAAATTGCTTGAAAAAGTTATATTTAATTTTTTTGTAAATAAAACTTGATTAATATTATTTAATTTTGTATAATCTTATTTAAATAATTAAAAGTTTTTATTTTAATTTTGTCTTTATTTATTAAATAATTTATTTTGTTAATAAATTTTAATTAAAATTGTTTAATTTTGTTGATTTAAAATTATTAAATTAAATATTTAATTGAATATTATATATTTTAATATTATTAAACCATATTATTATTATTTTATATATAATATAATTTATTTTATTATAAAATTTTATTTAATTAAAAAAATACATGAAATTTTTTGATTGTTAATAAGTTCTTAAAGGATTTTAATAATTCTCAGTATTTAATATTACATATTAAAGAAATTTAGATTTAATTATTAATTTAAGTATAAACTAAATATGTGCCAGCAGTTGCGGTTAAACATATTATACAAATAAAATATTTTGGTTATTAGTATTAAATATAGTTTATAATTTAATTTTTTTTAATAAAGTAAAATTTAATTAAAAATTATTATTGTAATTATTTTATTCTATTAAATTTTATTTTAAACTAGGATTAGATACCCTATTATAAAAATTTAAATTGGTTTACTAAAAAATTAATAGTTATGTTCTTTAAATTTAAAAAATTTGGCGGTATTTTAGTCTTATTAGAGGAACCTGTTTATTAATTGATAATCCACGATTAATTTTACTTATTTTAAATAATTCATATATCGCTGTCATGAATATATTTAAAAATTTATTTTCTTTATTTATTAAAATAATTTATGTTAAGTCAAGATGTGGTTTATAAATAAGTATATAATGGGTTACATTAAATTTTATTTTTGGATTTAAAATGAAAATTAAGATGAAATTGGATTTAATAGTAAATTTATTTATTTAATTAATATGAATAAAGATCTAAAATATGTACATATTGCCCGTCATTCTTATTAAAAATAAGACAAGTCGTAACAAAGTAAATGTACTGGAAAGTGTATTTAGAAAGATATTTATATATAAAAAATAAATATCTAAATTTAAGTGTATCATTTACAATGATAAGATGTTGTTAAACTTTATTTAAATTTATATTATTAATATATTTTTTTTTTTTTAATTTTTTATAAAAGTAATTTATTTATTTAATGTTTTAGTATTTAGTAAAAATTAATTTATAGATTTATAGTTTAATAGTATTGTAAAAGAATTAATAAAATTTTTAAAAGAATATTTTTAGTACCTTTTGTATCAGGGTTGATTAAAATTTTTAATTTTTTTTTAATTTCTCAAAATTTATAGAGTTAATTTTATTATTAATTTATTGTGTTATAAATATTTATAAAATAATATTAGTTTTGAAATTTAATTCGTTATATTATATTTAGTTATTTAAGATTTAAATTTAATTTAAAATTTTAAAAGTTATATTGATTTTATATATTAATATTTTAAATTTAAATTATTTTAGGGATAAGCTTGAAATTTTTATATAATTTTTTATTTATTTTAATAATTTATAGGAATAGAAATTTTTATTTTAAGTTTGTAAAAATTTATTATTTATTTATTTTTAATTTATTATAAATTTATTTATTTTTTTTATTAAATTTTATTAATTAATAATTAATTTTTAGTAATAATGATTAAATTAGTATAATTTATATTTATAAATTATGAATTCGGCAAAAATTATTTTCATCTGTTTAACAAAAACATTGTATTAAGTTTAATTTAATATAGGATCTGCTCAATGATTTATTAAATAGCTGCAGTATTTTGACTGTGCAAAGGTAGCATAATAATTAGTCTTTTAATTGAGGACTTGTATGAAAGATTTGATGAGAAATAAACTTTATTATTTATATAATTAAAATTTTATTTTTAAGTAAAAAAGCTTAAATTATTTAAAGGGACGATAAGACCCTATAAAACTTTATAAATATTAATTTTAATTTTTTTGGATTTATAAATATTTTAATTTTATTATTTATTTTATTGGGGTGATAAAAAAAATTATTAAACTTTTTTTAAATTTTTACATTATTTAATGGTTATTTGAATTAAAATTTTTAATTAAAGGAAAAAGTTACTTTAGGGATAACAGCGTAATTAATTTTTTAAGTTCAAATTTAAAAATTAGTTTGCGACCTCGATGTTGAATTAAGATTAATCTTAGGTGCAAAATTTTAAGTATTAGGTCTGTTCGACCTTTAAATTCTTACATGATTTGAGTTCAAACCGGTGTAAGCCAGGTTGGTTTCTATCTTTTATTAAATGATTTATTTTAGTACGAAAGGATTAAATAATTAAATTAAATTTTTATTAAATGAATTAAATTAATTTAACTATTTTGGCAGATAATTGTGTTAAATTTAGAATTTAATTATATAATTTTAATTATAAGTAGTAATTTTTGTATTTATTATAATTATTAATTTTTTTATTTTATTTATTATAGTTTTTATAAGAGTAGCTTTTTTTACTTTATTAGAACGTAAAGTTTTAGGATATATTCAATTACGTAAAGGTCCTAATAAATTTTTTATTAAAGGTATTTTTCAACCTATGGGTGATGGTTTAAAATTATTTTTTAAAGAAGTTAATTATCCTAGTAATATAAATTTTTTTATTTTTATAATTTCTCCTATATTAGGTTTATTAATTTCTGTATTTTTTTGGTTTATTTATCCTTATGTTGGTATAAATTATATTATAGGTTTTGGTTTAATTTATATATTTTGTTGTTCAAGTTTAATAGTTTATATTTTTTTAATAATTAGATGATCTTCAAATTCAAATTATTCAGTTTTAGGAATAATTCGTTTTATTTCTCAAATAATTTCTTATGAAGTTAGAATAATAATTATTATTATAAATTTAATATTTTTAATTAATAGTTTTAATTTAAATGATTTCTATATTTATCAAATAAATTCTAAATTTTTTTTTTTTCTTTTTTTAATATTTATTTTATTATTAATTAGATTCTTAGCAGAAATGAATCGTTCTCCTTTTGATTTTTCTGAAGGAGAATCAGAATTAGTTTCTGGATTTAATATTGAATTTAGAAGTTTATCTTTTATTTTTATTTTTATATCTGAATATATAAGAATTATATTTATAGGATTGTTATTATGTGAAATATTTTTTGGTTTAATAATAAATAAATTTTATTTAAATCTTTTTATTTTAATATTTATATTTTTAGTTATTTGATTACGTGGATTTTTACCTCGTTTTCGTTATGATAAATTAATATATTTAATTTGAAAATTAATTTTACCTTTATCATTATTTTTATTTGTATTTAATTTTTCTATTAAATTATTTAATTTATATCATTAATTTTAGTATAAAGTTAATAGAATTAAATTCTATTTTTTATTTTCAAAATAAATATTTTATATAAATTAATTAACTAATTTAATTAAATTAATAATTTATCTCATATTTTTATAATATAAAAATTAATAAAGAAATATGAAAAGTAAATTGTTGTAAAAATTTGACTTGTTGAAATAAAAGGATATTCAACTGGTTGTATTCCAATTCAAGTTAATATAAAAAATGTTATAATAAAAATTCAAAATATAATTTTATTTAAAGGATAAAATTTATTTCTTAGAAATTTTTTATTATTTAATAAAGGTAGAATTAATAAAATTAAAATTGATAATATTAAAGCAATAACTCCTCCTAATTTATTAGGAATTGCTCGTAGAATTGAATATGAAAATAAAAAATATCATTCTGGTTGAATATGATTAGGTGTTACTATTGAGTTTGCTATAATAAAATTATTATGATCATTTAATAAATAAGGAAAAATTAAAGTTAAAATAAAAAATATTCATATAAATATGATTAATCCAATTAAATCTTTAATTAAAAAATAGGGGGAGAATACAATTTTATCAAAATTTCTATTAATACCTAATGGATTATTAGATCCTGTTATATGTAAAAAAAAAAGATGAATAAAAGTAAATATAATAATAATAAAAGGTAAAATAAAATGAATTGAAAAAAATCGTGTTAATGTAGCATTATTAATTGAAAATCCTCCTCAAATTCAAATTACAATTGAATTTCCTAAATAAGGAATTGCTGATAAAAGATTTGTAATAACTGTTGCTCCTCAAAATGATATTTGTCCTCAGGGTAAAACATAACCTACAAATGCTGTTATTATAGTTAATAATAGTAATAAAACTCCAATAATTCATGTTATTTTAAAATTAAATGAATTTATATAAATTCCTCGTCTAATATGAATATAAATTATAATAAAAAATATTGATGCACCATTAGCATGGAAAGAACGAATTAATCATCCAAAATTAATGTTTCGATTTATATTAATAATTCTTTGAAAAGCTAAATTAATATCTGTTTTATAATGAAAAGCTAAAAATAATCCTGTTAAAATTTGATTAATTAAACAAATTATTAATAAAGATCCAAAATTTCATATAAAACTAATTCTAGCAGGTGTTGGTAAGTTTAATATTGGTGATAAAATTTTTATTATATTTTTTTTCATTAATTATTTTTTTGTCGAATTGGTCCTTTATTAATTTTTAATATTCAAATAATTAAAATTAATATAAAAAAAAGAATAAATATAATTAAATAAATTATAAGATTATTAGGTATTAAAAATATATTTAATAAATAAAAATTATCTTCAAAAATAAATTTATTTTCATATCTTATATTTTCTAGATTTAATAATGGTTTAAAGTATAATAATGTAAAGAATATAATGATTAATTTATATAATATATTTTTATAATTTTTATTAATATTTAATTCATTAAAAGCAATTCTTGAAATGTATAAAAAAATAATTATTAATCCTCCAATATATAAAATAAATACTATGAATGAAATTCATGCTGTTTTATTAATTAAATTAATTATTATAGTTAAAGTTATTGTTTGAATTAAAATAATTAAATTTGATCTAATAGGTGATTTTATTATTGTTAAGATGATTGCTATAATTAAATTAGTTAATAAGATAATTTTTATAATTCAGTATATATTTTAATTAAAATATTAATTTTGGAGATTAATGATAATATGTTTATATTTATACTGATTATTTTAAATAATTTTATAATTTTGATTTACAATATCAATGTTTTTTTTAAACTATTAAAATGATAAATTTATTTATTTTAGTTTTAATATTTATATTATTTTCTGGAGTTTTATTTTATATTTTTAATTTTAATCATTTATTAATAATACTTTTAGGATTAGAATATTTATTATTAGTTTTATCTTTATTATTTTTATTAAATTTAATGATATTTATTAAACAATATATTTTATTATTATTATTTTTTATTTTTTGTATTAGTGAAAGAGTATTAGGTTTAACAATTTTGATTTTAATAGTTCGTATATATGGTAATGATTATTTAAAATCATTAATAATTTTACAATGTTAATAATTTTAATATTAATTTTTTTTGGTATGATTTTTTTTAGCTTGAAGATTAAAAGATGATGATTAGCCCAGAATTTTTTTTTTTTTTTTTTTTTTTTTATATATTTTAAGATTCCAATATTCAATTATTTTTTAAATATTAGTTATTTATTTGGTATAGATATATTTTCTTATTTAATGTTTATATTAGGTATTTGAATTATTAGATTAGTTTATATATCTAGTTTTAGTTTTAAAAATAATTATTTAAATTATTTTAATTTATTAATATTTATTTTTGTTATTATTTTTTATTTTTGTTTTTTTAGTAATAATTTTCTTATATTTTATATTTTTTATGAAATTAATTTAATTCCTGTTATTATTTTAATTTATGGTTGAGGTTATCAATATGAACGTTTTAAAGCTGGATTTTATTTATTTATTTATATAATTTTTTTTTCTTTACCTTTTTTTTCTTGTTTATTAAGTTTAAATAGTTTTAATTTTATATTTATATATTATTTTGATTATTTAAATAATTTAAATTTTTATTTTTATTTATTTTTAATAATAATTTTTTTAGTTAAAATGCCTTTATTTATATTTCATATTTGATTACCTAAGGCTCATGTGGAAGCTCCTATTTGTGGTTCAATAATTTTAGCTGGTATTATATTAAAATTAGGTGGTTTTGGTATTTATCATATTTTAATATTAATTTTTAAAATTAATCTTAAATATAATTATTTATTAATTTCTTTATGTTTATTGGGGATAATAATTTTAAGATTAGTTTGTTTTTTTCAAAGAGATTTAAAAATTTTAATTGCTTATTCTTCTGTTGTTCATATAGGTTTAGTAATTATTGGATTTTTAACTTTAAATAATTGAGGTTTTTTTGGTTCATTAATTTTAATATTTGGTCATGGTTTATGTTCTTCTGGCTTATTTTGTTTAAGAAATATTTGTTATTTACGTTTTAAAAGTCGTAGAATATTTTTAAATAAAGGTTTAATTAATATTTATCCTTTTTTATCATTTTGATGGTTTTTATTATGTTCTTCTAATATATCTTTTCCTCCTTCTTTAAATTTATTTGGTGAATTATTTTTATTAATTAGTTTAATAGTTTGATTAGATTATTTTTATTTTTTATATTTATTAATTATAATTTTGATATTTTTGTATAGTCTTTATTTATATTTATTTACTCAATATGGTAAGTTATTTTTTAATATAAATTATTTAGTTTATATTAATTTAAGAGAATATTTATTATTATTAATACATTGATTACCTTTAAATTTAATTTTTTTAATTATGGAATTATTTTGTTATTTAAATAGTTTAATTAAAATATTAATTTGTGGAATTAAAGATTATATGTTATATTTAAATAATTAAATTTAATTTTTTTTTTTTTTTTTTTTTTTTTTTTTTATGTCATTTATTATTTTTTTTATTTTAGGCTTATTATTAATTTATTTTGATAAATTTTATTTTATTGAGTATATGTTTTTTTTTTTTAATTCTTGTATAATTTTATATGTTATTTTATTTGATTGAATGTCTTTAATATTTATTTCTTTTGTTTTTTTAATTTCTTCAATAATTTTATTATATAGAATGGAATATATAAATTATGATTTTAATAAAAATCGATTTTTAATATTAATAAATTTTTTTATTATATTTATATTTTTTTTAATTATTAGTCCTAATTTAATTAGAATTTTATTAGGTTGAGATGGTTTAGGAATAGTATCATTTTGTTTAGTAATTTTTTATCAAAATAAAAAATCTTATAGTTCAGGATTAGTTACTGTTATTTTAAATCGTTTAGGTGATTTATTTATTATTATATCTATAATTTGAATATTAAATTTTGGTTCTTGAAATTTTATTTTAATTGATTATTATAGAAATTTAAATTATTTATTTTTTATTAGTTTAATAATTATATTTGCTTCTTTAACTAAAAGAGCTCAAATTCCCTTTTCTTCTTGATTACCTTTAGCTATAGCAGCACCTACTCCTGTTTCTTCATTAGTTCATTCTTCTACTTTAGTAACTGCTGGTATTTATTTAATAATTCGTTTTAATGAAATTTTTTTAAAATTTTCTTTTTTGAATTATTTAATAGTAATTTCTTGTTTAACTATATTAATATCTGGTTTAAATGCAATTTTTGAGTTTGATTTAAAAAAAATTATTGCTTTTTCTACTTTAAGTCAGATAAGATTTATATTTATAATTTTATGTTTAGGAAAAATCGATATATGTTTTTTTTATTTATTAATACATGCTTTATTTAAGTCTATAATATTTTTAAGAGCTGGAATTTTAATTTTTAATATGAATAATAATCAGGATATTCGTAAAATAGGGGGGTTAATTGATTATTTACCTTTTTGTGGTTTAATTTTTATTTTTACTTTAATATCTTTATGTGGTTTTCCTTTTTTTTGTAGTTTTTATTCTAAGGATTTAATTTTTGAATATTTTTTAATAATAAATTTAAATTTTTTTTTTTTTTTTTTTTTTTTGTTTTCTTTTTTTTTAACTTTTTTTTATTCTATTCGTGTAATTTATTATTTAATAATAATAAATTTTTCTATATATAATTATTTAATGATTATTAAATTTGAAAGAAATATTTTGATTGTTAGTATATTATTAATTAGTTTTATTATATTATTTTTTGGTTCTTTTTTTATATGATTAATATTTTATAAATTTGATTTGATTTTGTTAGAATTTAAGTTTAAAATTTTAAGAGTATTAATTTTATTTTTTAGAATTTGATTTTTTTTTGAAGTTAATAATTTTTTATTTTCTATAAGTTATATATTTTCTTTATTTAATATTTTTTTTTTTAGATTGATATGAAATTTATTGTTTTTAAAGGTAAATTTTTTTTTAAATAATTTTCTTTATTTTGGTTTTTTTACTTTAAAAGTATTTGAAATTGGTTGAATTGAATATAATTTAAATAGAGGTTTAATTTTTTTTTTTAAAAAATTAATTTTGTTTAGACAGAATATTTTTTTAAATAGTTATAAAGTTTATATTTTATTATTTTTTTATGATTTTTAATTATTTTATTATTTAATTATTAAATTTAAATAGCTTAATATAGAGTATTATATTGAAGATATAAAGGTAAAATTATTTTTTTTAAATATTTTTTGTTTGTTTTTTTAGTTAAAATTTTTATTTTTAAAATTTATTTTTAAAAAAAATTTTTATTTTTTTTGATGTTAATTTTTTAATTAAAGTTAAATTTCCAATTGATTAAATTTTTGTTGTTTTTAATAAAGATTAATTTTTGATTAAATTTTTAATAAAATTTTATGTAAGGTAGGTACCTTTGCATATTTTTTTTTTTTTTTTTGTTTGTTTTTTTAGTTAAAATTTTTATTTTTAAAATTTATTTTTAAAAAAAATTTTTATTTTTTTTGATGTTAATTTTTTAATTAAAGTTAAATTTCCAATTGATTAAATTTTTGTTGTTTTTAATAAAGATTAATTTTTGATTAAATTTTTAATAAAATTTTATGTAAGGTAGGTACCTTTGCATATTTTTTTTTTTTTTTTTTGTTTGTTTTTTTAGTTAAAATTTTTATTTTTAAAATTTATTTTTAAAAAAAATTTTTATTTTTTTTGATGTTAATTTTTTAATTAAAGTTAAATTTCCAATTGATTAAATTTTTGTTGTTTTTAATAAAGATTAATTTTTGATTAAATTTTTAATAAAATTTTATGTAAGGTAGGTACCTTTGCATATTTTTTTTTTTTTTTTTTTGTTTGTTTTTTTAGTTAAAATTTTTATTTTTAAAATTTATTTTTAAAAAAAATTTTTATTTTTTTTGATGTTAATTTTTTAATTAAAGTTAAATTTCCAATTGATTAAATTTTTGTTGTTTTTAATAAAGATTAATTTTTGATTAAATTTTTAATAAAATTTTATGTAAGGTAGGTACCTTTGCATATTTTTTTTTTTTTTTTTGTTTGTTTTTTTAGTTAAAATTTTTATTTTTAAAATTTATTTTTAAAAAAAATTTTTATTTTTTTTGATGTTAATTTTTTAATTAAAGTTAAATTTCCAATTGATTAAATTTTTGTTGTTTTTAATAAAGATTAATTTTTGATTAAATTTTTAATAAAATTTTATGTAAGGTAGGTACCTTTGCATATTTTTTTTTTTTTTTTTTGTTTGTTTTTTTAGTTAAAATTTTTATTTTTAAAATTTATTTTTAAAAAAAATTTTTATTTTTTTTGATGTTAATTTTTTAATTAAAGTTAAATTTCCAATTGATTAAATTTTTGTTGTTTTTAATAAAGATTAATTTTTGATTAAATTTTTAATAAAATTTTATGTAAGGTAGGTACCTTTGCATATTTTTTTTTTTTTTTTTTTGTTTGTTTTTTTAGTTAAAATTTTTATTTTTAAAATTTATTTATAAAAAAGATTATTTTTATATTGAAAATATAATGTTTTATTTTAAACTAATAAATATATTAAAGATTAAACATTTTAAATGCTTTAAAAGATAGTTAGCAGCTTCTTTTTTGTAAATCTTTTTAATTGGAATTTTTTTTTCAATATTATTATTAACAGTAATAAACCTCTTTTTGGTTTCAATTAATAAATAAGGATTTTATTAATCTATTATTAAGTCGAAATTAATATGTAAAGTTTTACTTCTTATTTAAGATAAATTAAATAATAATTTTTAAAAGCAAATTAAATGTTATAAATTTTAACTATTATCCTTTAAATTTTTCAATTTAATGATCCAAATTTTCATTCATAAAAAATAGTAATAATTATAAATAAAAAAAATACTATAAATATTATATTAAAATATAATATATTAGAGATTTTAAAATTTATAATTATTGGTAAAATAATTGAGATTTCAATATCAAAAATTAAAAAAATAATTGCAATTAGATAAAAATTTAAGGAAAATGGAATTCGTGATTTATTGAATGGATCAAATCCGCATTCAAATGGTGCTGATTTATTATAATTGAATTTTATTTTTATATTAATTAAAATTATAATTAGGAATAAAATTATTATAATAATAGATATTATTAATATTGAAATTAAGTTTAATATAATTATTTTATTTAGTAGATAAACTTTTTGATTGGAAATCAAATATACTATTTTATATTAATAAAATTAATTATTTCATCAGTAAAAAGTTATATATAAAAATAATCAAATAATATCAATAAAATGTCAATATCAAGCAGCTAGTTCAAATCTAATATGGTGAATGAATGAAAAATGTAGCTTTATTATTCGTAATAAATTAATTATTAAGAATATTGTTCCAATAATTACATGTAATCCATGGAATCCTGTTGCTATATAAAATGAAGATCCAAAAATTGAATCTGAAAATGTAAATGTTGCTTGTTTATATTCTAATATTTGAAGTAATAAAAAGTAAATACTTAAAATAATTGTTAAATTCATAAAAATAATTGTTTTTTTTTTTGAATTATTTAATAAATAAAAATGAGTTAATGTTACAGTAAATCTTGAAGTTAATAAAATAATTGTATTTAATAATGGGATTAATAATGGATTAAAAAAATTAATATTTTTAGGAGGTCAATTTAATCCTAATTCAATTGAAGGTGCTAAAGAATTATGTAAAAAATTTCAGAAGAATGAAATAAATAAAAATATTTCAGAAATAATAAATAGAATTATTCTAAATTTAATTAAGTTTATAATATAAAAATTATGATTTCCTTGAAATGTTCTTTCTCGAATAATATCTCGTCATCATAGAATTGAAATAATAATAATTATTATTAAGTTTATTATTGATATTAAATTGAATTTAAAATTTATAATTATAATGTTTGAAATTATTAAATTAAAAGTATTTATAGCTATTAAAATTGGTCATGGACTTAAATTTAAAATAAAATAAGGTTGATTAATTTTTATCATTATTCTCTAGAATATAAAGATGAAAGAATTGAAAATACATATCTTTGAATTAAGGCTACACATAATTCAAAAATTATTATAAATATTTGAATTATAATAATAATAATTATTAATGAGTTAAAATTTAATAATGTTATTAATAAATGGCCTGCAATTAAATTTGCAGTTAATCGAATAGATAAAGATAAAGGTCGGATAATAATTCTTATTGTTTCAATAATTGTTATTAAAGGGGCTAGATAGATTGGTGTATTAAGTGGAATTAAATGTGCAATTATATTTTTTGTATTTTTACATGTTGATAAAATAATATAAAATAATCAGAATGGTAAAGCTAATGTAATTGAAAAGATTATATGTCTTGATGATGAAAAGATGTATGGAAATAAACTGAAAAAATTATTAAATAAAATAAATATAAAAAGTGCAATAAATATAAATGCAGGTGATTTAGTTTTTTTTATTTTATATAATATTAATATTTCATTATTTAATATATTAAATATTTTAAAAAAAATTCAATTTATTCGGTTTGGTATAATTCATAAAAAATTTGGTATTATTAAAATAATTAATAAGGATCTAATTCAATTTATTTCTAAATTAAAAATTGTTGTTGATGGATCAAAAATATTAAATAAATTTATTATAATTTTTTATATTATTTTTTTTTGAAATTTTAGTTTTAATATTTTTAATAAAATTAAAATATAATAAGTTTAAAATTAGGTAGAATATAGAGAAAAAGAATATAAATAAAATTAATCAATTAATTGGTGCTATTTGAGGAATTAAGTGATATTAATAAATAATTTTAATTTGACAAATTAATGTTATAATTTTAACTAATCTCTTTCATTAGAAGTAATTGCTAATTTACTATATTTTGATTTAAGAGATCATTACTTTGCTTTTCAGTCATCTAATGAATTAAAAATTTTTAATTCAATAAATAAATTTATTTAAATTAATTGATTCAATTTGAATTGGTATAAATCTATGATTAATTCCACAAATTTCTGAGCATTGACCGAAGTATATACCAGGACGATTTATAAAGAGATTGATTTGATTTATTCGTCCTGGAATGGCATCAATTTTAATTGCTAAACTTGGAATAGTTCAAGAATGAATAACATCATCTGATGAAATTAAAAGTCGAATATTAAATTTAAATGGAATAATAGTTTTATTATCTACTTCAATTAAACGGAAATTTTCTTTATTTAAGTTATTAATTATATATGATTCAAATTCAATATTTGAAAAGTCTGAATATTCATAAGATCAAAATCATTGATGCCCAAAAATTTTAATTGTTAAAATAGGGCATTTAATTTCATCTATTAAATATAATAAGTGTAGTGAAGGTATAGCAATAAAAATTAAAATAATAGGGGGAGTAATTGTTCAAATAAATTCAATTATTTGATTTTCAGAAATTTTAATATTAATAAATTTATTATTTATAATAAATAATATTATATATGTAATTGTTGATATAATTATAATAATAATAAAAATAGTATGATCATGAAAAAAAATTAATTGTTCTATTAATGGGGAATTTCTATTTTGAAATCTTAGTTTTATTCAAGTTATAATTTCTAAAAAAAGATTATTCTTTATATATGAATTTTAAGTTCATTGCATATTATTTCTGCCATATTAGAAATTAATAATTAAAGGTAATTCTGAATATGAATGTTCTAAAGGAGGTAAATTATGAATTCATTCAATAGAATTTCTTAAATTTAACTTAAAAATTGTTATTTTTTTTAAAAAAATTCTATTTCAGATTGAATAAATTAAGATAATAATTCTAAATGTTGAAATTATTGATCCAATTGATGAAATTATATTTCATAATAGAAAATTATTGGGATAATCTGTATATCGTCGAGGTATTCCATTTAAACCTAAAAAATGTTGAGGAAAAAAAGTTAAATTTACTCCAATAAATATTAAAATAAATTGAATTTTTAAAATAAAATTATTTATGTAGAATCCTGTGAAAATGGGGAATCAATGAATTATTCTAGCAATAATTGCAAACACAATTCCTATAGATAAAACATAATGAAAGTGAGCTACTACATAGTAAGTATCATGTAAAATAATATCAATAGATGAATTAGCAAGAATTACTCCTGTTAATCCTCCAATTGTAAAAAGAAAAATGAACCCTAAAGATCAAATTGTTGATGGTGAAAAATTAATTTTAGATCCATAAATTGTAGCTAATCATCTAAAAATTTTAATTCCTGTAGGAATAGCAATAATTATTGTTGCTGAAGTAAAATATGCTCGTGTATCAACATCTATTCCAATTGTAAATATATGATGAGCTCAAACAATAAATCCTAATAATCCAATAGTTAATATAGCATAAATTATTCTAATATTACCAAATGTTTCATTTTTATTACTTTCTTGACTAATAATATGTGAAATTAATCCAAATCCAGGTAAAATTAAAATATAAACTTCAGGATGTCCAAAAAATCAAAATAAATGTTGATATAGGATAGGATCTCCTCCTCCTGCTGGATCAAAAAATGATGTATTTAAGTTACGATCAGTTAATAATATTGTAATAGCACCGGCTAAAACTGGTAAAGATAGAATTAATAAAATAGCTGTAATTAAAATTGATCAAGGGAATAAAGGAATTTGATTTAATTTTATATTGTTTGGTATTATATTTATAATTGTACAAATAAAATTAATTGCTCCTAAGATTGATGAAATTCCTGCTAAATGTAATGAAAAAATAGTTAAATCAACTGAAATATTATTATGTGCAATATTATTTGATAAAGGTGGATAAATAGTTCATCCTGTTCCTGTTCCATTATTAATTAAGAATCTACAAATTATTATTATTAAAGATGGAGGTAATAATCAAAATCTAATATTATTTAAACGTGGAAATGATATATCTGGGCATCCTATTATTATAGGAATTAATCAGTTTCCAAAACCACCAATTACAATTGGTATTGTTATAAAAAAATTATAATAAAAGCATGAATTGTAACAATTACATTATATAATTGATTATTATTAATAATTGAATTAATTTGTCTTAATTCTAAACGAATTAAAATTCTAAGTGATGATCCAATTATACCTGATCAAATACCAAATAGAAAATATAAAGTTCCAATATCTTTATGATTAGTTGAAAAAATTCATTTTATAGATAAAATGGCTGATAATAGGTTGTAAATTGTAAATTTATATATAGATTGAAAAATCTTTTTATCATTTAAATCTTATATTCAAATTAAATGATATTAAATTGCAAATTTAAAGGTATTAAATTATTTAATTAAGGTTTAAAATTTAATATTTTTAATTTTGAAGATTAATAGTTTAATTAATTAACTTAAAACCTTAATAAATAAATAAATAACTAAAAAATAATCTAAAAAAATTTATTATTATGATAAAATTATAATTATTTTTTTTGTATTGTAAATATCATTTATTAAATAAATTAAAATTGAATAATATAAAATAAGTTATTTTAATATAAAAAAATAAGTTTAAAATAGTTAATATGATTAATATTATTATAATAATATATATATTATTATAAATTAAAGTTTTAATTAATATTCATTTTATTAAAAATCCTATTATAGGTGGTAAACCTATAATTGAAAAAATTAATATTAATATATTAAGTTTAAAAAAAAAATTTAAATTAAAAAATTTTATTTGATTAATATAGTTAATATTATAATTATTAAGTAATTTAATAATTAAAAAATTTAATATTGAATAAATTAAAAAATAATTAATTCATAAATTTTCATTTATTAAAATTGCAAATAATATTCATGTAGTATTATTAATTGAAGATATAGCTAAAATTTTACGTATTGAATTTTGATTTAAACCAAAAATTGAATTTATTGAAATTATTCTAATTAAGAAAATTATATTTTTATTAATATTTAAATAAGAAATTATAATTAAAGGTGTAATTTTTTGTCAAGTTATTATTAGTAAACATGAAATTCAATTTAATCCTTCTATTATAGAAGGTAATCATAAGTGAAATGGTATTAATCTTAATTTTATTAATAATGGTATTATAATTAATAAATTATCATTATTTATAAATAATAAATTTTTATTAATTAAGAAAATTAATAATAAAATTGAAGCAAAAGCTTGAATTAAGAAATATTTTATAGTAGCTTCAATTGAGTAAATTGATGATTTAAAATTTAAAATTGGAATAATAGAGAATAAATTTAATTCTAATCCTATTCATATTGATAATCAATTTGATGCTGAAATTGATATTAAAGTTCTAAATATTAATAATGTAAAAAATATAATTTTTGTTAAATTTAAATTTATCAGAAAAAAGAATTTTATTCTATATTTGAAGTATGAATCCAAAAGCTTTTTTAGCTTATTTTTCTTTATAGTTTATACTTAAGTGTTTATGCATATAAATTTTTGAAATTTATGGATTAGATAATTTCTTAAAGTATAATAAAAGTATATATAATACATGATTTACTCTATCAAAGTAACCCTTTTTCAGGCATTTTATTTTTAAAATATTATTTAATAAAAAAATGTTTATTGGTTTATCCATAGATTGGAAAAATTATCAGTAAATTTTTAAAAAAAAAATATTTTAATGAGGCATGACGTTTCTATTTGTCTGAAAAGGGGGGCGTTAGCCCTCCTTTAAAAAAAAAAAAGAAAGAAGAAAGAGTATATAGAGGATTTATTAATATATATAGTAGTATACATATATAGACTTCATATGTATATAGTATATATATATAATATATATATACATCTATATAGTTTATATATTTTATATATATATATATATATATATATATAAATCCTTATATAGTATTATTTATCTATACATCTTATATATATATATATATTAATATATAAATCCTTATATGAATATATATACATATTAATTGTATATATATATATAAGAAATAGTATAAAATTGAATATTTTAATAATTTAATTAAAATAGTCTGATTTAAATTATTAAATTAAGTATATTTAGATTTTTTATGATTTTTATTTTATTTTGTTAGAAATGTTAATTAGTAAATAAAATTGCTTGAAAAAGTTATATTTAATTTTTTTGTAAATAAAACTTGATTAATATTATTTAATTTTGTATAATCTTATTTAAATAATTAAAAGTTTTTATTTTAATTTTGTCTTTATTTATTAAATAATTTATTTTGTTAATAAATTTTAATTAAAATTGTTTAATTTTGTTGATTTAAAATTATTAAATTAAATATTTAATTGAATATTATATATTTTAATATTATTAAACCATATTATTATTATTTTATATATAATATAATTTATTTTATTATAAAATTTTATTTAATTAAAAAAATACATGAAATTTTTTGATTGTTAATAAGTTCTTAAAGGATTTTAATAATTCTCAGTATTTAATATTACATATTAAAGAAATTTAGATTTAATTATTAATTTAAGTATAAACTAAATATGTGCCAGCAGTTGCGGTTAAACATATTATACAAATAAAATATTTTGGTTATTAGTATTAAATATAGTTTATAATTTAATTTTTTTTAATAAAGTAAAATTTAATTAAAAATTATTATTGTAATTATTTTATTCTATTAAATTTTATTTTAAACTAGGATTAGATACCCTATTATAAAAATTTAAATTGGTTTACTAAAAAATTAATAGTTATGTTCTTTAAATTTAAAAAATTTGGCGGTATTTTAGTCTTATTAGAGGAACCTGTTTATTAATTGATAATCCACGATTAATTTTACTTATTTTAAATAATTCATATATCGCTGTCATGAATATATTTAAAAATTTATTTTCTTTATTTATTAAAATAATTTATGTTAAGTCAAGATGTGGTTTATAAATAAGTATATAATGGGTTACATTAAATTTTATTTTTGGATTTAAAATGAAAATTAAGATGAAATTGGATTTAATAGTAAATTTATTTATTTAATTAATATGAATAAAGATCTAAAATATGTACATATTGCCCGTCATTCTTATTAAAAATAAGACAAGTCGTAACAAAGTAAATGTACTGGAAAGTGTATTTAGAAAGATATTTATATATAAAAAATAAATATCTAAATTTAAGTGTATCATTTACAATGATAAGATGTTGTTAAACTTTATTTAAATTTATATTATTAATATATTTTTTTTTTTTTAATTTTTTATAAAAGTAATTTATTTATTTAATGTTTTAGTATTTAGTAAAAATTAATTTATAGATTTATAGTTTAATATTATTGTAAAAGAATTAATAAAATTTTTAAAAGAATATTTTTAGTACCTTTTGTATCAGGGTTGATTAAAATTTTTAATTTTTTTTTAATTTCTCAAAATTTATAGAGTTAATTTTATTATTAATTTATTGTGTTATAAATATTTATAAAATAATATTAGTTTTGAAATTTAATTCGTTATATTATATTTAGTTATTTAAGATTTAAATTTAATTTAAAATTTTAAAAGTTATATTGATTTTATATATTAATATTTTAAATTTAAATTATTTTAGGGATAAGCTTGAAATTTTTATATAATTTTTTATTTATTTTAATAATTTATAGGAATAGAAATTTTTATTTTAAGTTTGTAAAAATTTATTATTTATTTATTTTTAATTTATTATAAATTTATTTATTTTTTTTATTAAATTTTATTAATTAATAATTAATTTTTAGTAATAATGATTAAATTAGTATAATTTATATTTATAAATTATGAATTCGGCAAAAATTATTTTCATCTGTTTAACAAAAACATTGTATTAAGTTTAATTTAATATAGGATCTGCTCAATGATTTATTAAATAGCTGCAGTATTTTGACTGTGCAAAGGTAGCATAATAATTAGTCTTTTAATTGAGGACTTGTATGAAAGATTTTATGAGAAATAAACTTTATTATTTATATAATTAAAATTTTATTTTTAAGTAAAAAAGCTTAAATTATTTAAAGGGACGATAAGACCCTATAAAACTTTATAAATATTAATTTTAATTTTTTTGGATTTATAAATATTTTAATTTTATTATTTATTTTATTGGGGTGATAAAAAAAATTATTAAACTTTTTTTAAATTTTTACATTATTTAATGGTTATTTGAATTAAAATTTTTAATTAAAGGAAAAAGTTACTTTAGGGATAACAGCGTAATTAATTTTTTAAGTTCAAATTTAAAAATTAGTTTGCGACCTCGATGTTGAATTAAGATTAATCTTAGGTGCAAAATTTTAAGTATTAGGTCTGTTCGACCTTTAAATTCTTACATGATTTGAGTTCAAACCGGTGTAAGCCAGGTTGGTTTCTATCTTTTATTAAATGATTTATTTTATATTTTAATAATTTTTTATTTTTTGAATTTATTTTCAATAGTTTTTATAATTATAGTTATTTATCCTTATATTGTTATGAATTATATTATAAGTTTTAATTTAATTTTTTTTTATTTTAATATTTATATTTTTAGTTATTTTATTACGTGGATTTTTAGCTCGTTTTTTTTATGATGAATTAATATACTTTATTCGAAAATAAATTTTCCTTTTCTTATTATTTTTATTTATATTTAACTTCTTTATTAAATTATTTAACTTATATCATTAATTTTAGTATAAAGTTAATATAAAGAAGTTCTATTTTTATTTTAAAAAGAAATATTTTATAAAAATCAATTAACTAATTTCGTAAAGTTAATAATTTATTTAATATTTTTTATAATATAAAAAGTAAAATGTAAATATTAAAAATTTTATAATAAAAATTCAAAATATGATTTTATTAAAAGGATAAAATATATTTCTTATTTCATATAGGTATAATTAGCAAAATTAAAATTGATAATAGTAATACTCCTCCTAATTTATTAGGAATCTTAAAATTGAGTATGAAAATAAAAGATCATTCTGGTTGAATATGATTAGGTGTTACTATAGAGTTTGCTATAATAAAAATATTATGATCATTTAATAAATAAGGAAAAATTAAAGTTAAAATAAAAAAAATTCATATAAATATGATTAATCTAATTAAATCTTTAATTATAAAAAATGGAGAGAATGTAAATTTATCAAAATTTCTATTAAAACCAAATGGATTGTTAGATCCTGTTATGTGTAAATAAAATAGATAAATAAAATAAAATAGAAAAAAAAATAAAATGAATTGATAAAAATCGTTTGAATGTAGCATTATTAATTAAAAATCCTCCTCAAATTCAAATTGAGATTGATACGATCGAATAATAATAAAACTCCAATAATTCATGTTAATTTATAATTATATGAATTTGTATAAATTCCGCGTATAATGTGAATATAAATTATAATAAAAAATATTGATGCACCATTAGCATGAAAATAACGAATTAATCATTTAAAATTAACATTTCAATTTATATAAATAATTCTTTGAAAAGCTTAATTAATATCTGTTTTATAATGAAAGGCTAAAAATAATCCTGATAAAATTTGATAAATTAAACAAATTATTAATAAAAATAATAAAAATAATTCTAGCAGGTTGGTAAGTTTAATTGGTTATAAAATGTTAACTATATTTTTTTTCATTAATTATTTTTTGTCGAATTAGTTCTTTATTAATTTTTAATATTAAAATAATTAAAATGAATATAAAAAGAGAAAAAATATTATTAAATAAATTATTCAATTATTAGGTGTTATAAATATATTTTATAAATAAAAATTATCTTCAAAAATAAATTTATTTTCATATCGTACTTATATATTTGCTAGATTTAATGATATCTTAAAGTATTATGTTAAAAATATAAAAATATTTTCATATATTATATTTTTATAATTTGTATTAATATTAAATTCATAGAGAGCAATTCTTGAAATATAAATATCATCCAACATATAAGATAAAAACTATAAATTAAATTCATGCTGTTTTGTTAATATCAATATAATATGTAACAGTTATTGTTTGAATTAAAATAAATAAGTTTGATCTAATAGGTGATTTTTTTATTGTTAATATGATAAATATAATTAAATTAATAAAAAAATAATTTTTTTTTAATTCAGTACAATATATTTTAATTAAAATATTAATTTTGGAGATTAATGATAACATGTTTATATTAAATTTATTCTAATTTATTTTAAATAATTTTATGATTTTGCTTTGCAATATCAATATGTTTTTTAAACTATTAAAATTTAATAATATTTACTAAACAATATATTTTATTTTAATTATTTTTTATTTTATGTATTATTGAAAGAGTATTAGGTTTAACAATTTTGATTTTAATAGTTCGTATAAATGGAAATGATTACAAAAATCTTAAATAACTTTTTTTTTTTTATATTTTTAGTAATAATTTTCTCTTATTTTATATTTGGTATGAAATTAATCTTATTCCTGAAACAATTTTAATTTATGGTCGAGGTTAACCATATGCATTTTTTAAGGCTGTATTTTATTTGTTTATTTTTATGATTTTTATTTCTTGTTAATAAAGGAAAATAATTTTAATTTTATATTTATGTATTATTTTGATTATTTAAATAATTTAAATTTATTTTTAATGATCATTTTTCTAGTAAGATACCTTTGTTTATATTTCAAATTTGATTAACTAAAGCACATATAGAAGCTCATTGGTTTAATAATTTTGGCTGGTATTATATTGAAGTTAGGTGGTTTTGATATTTATCATATTTTAATATTAATTTTTAAAATTAATCTTTTATGTAATTATTTATTAATTTCTTTGTGTTTATTAAGAATACTTTTGAGAGTCCTTAGCTATAAAAGTTGAACATTTTATCAATTTTTAACTACAAAATCAGTTTTACATTTTTAATTTGATAAATGTTGTTAAAAAATGAACTTAAAATGCTTATTAAAAAGAATTTCGCATATGTTTTTTAAATATTTTTCAATTACAATTGTAACAATGTATCAGGATCATTGTATTAAATTTTAAAGCTTTTTGATCCAACGAATGAAATTTTATTGACATTTATAGAAAAAAAACTAAACAATTTGTAAGTTATTCGTTATTTAAATACATCAAAATAAGGAAATCGCTACATGAGAATTCGAGTAAGTATCCAATCTTGAAAAATTTGTAATTCAAAGAGTCATAAAAATTTAATTTGACATTCAGGTAAGCCATTTTTTTTTTTAAAAAAAAGTAGTACAACTTATGAGGAATCTTGAATTAAATTTAAAAATCTTGGACTTAAATAGAAACCATCTCAATTTTGAGTAATTTTTAGGTTTCTTTGAATAAATTGCTCAACCTTGGCTTCCATCAGTATTATATTTGTCCTTTTTACATGTCTAAATGAAGTAACTACATGATGTTATATGTACTCTTACGTATTATAAAGATGCCAGTCAGTGGATGAGGGGTCTCCACAACTATTGGTAAACTGACCCAAGAAAATGTACCTAGAAACACACAGAAATTTAACACACCTTTAGGGATATTTTGACTCATTTTGAGCTGTTTACAGACATATTCTTTTTATAGTTTTTTTATTTTTTTTTTCTATAATTGTCAATAATATTTTATTCGTTGGGTCATAAAGCTTGAAAATTTAATACAAGGCTCCTAATTATAAAATATTAAAACTACATAGGCACAGTGTTTTTTTATAAGCTATTAAAGTTTGATTTTTTACAACATTTGATGTGTGCTAATGCCGTGTTATCGTTGAAATCAGGAATTAATGATTTATAAATGAAAACACTAATTTAATTACTGCACATACACTAATTTATTATTTCTACT
>JANEHU010002492.1:0-25722 GCA_027563435.1 Nasonovia ribisnigri | reverse complement strand
AAATTGAATATCATTCATACACACCGTATACAACATCATTTAATAATAATGACGAAATACGTATATCGATCCAGCAAACGGATGTTTATCCATATTTACACGAAAGCTTTATTTTTTTAGAAGGAACAATTACGGAAGCTGATAAGGTGAAACTGTCTAATAACGGTTACTCTTATCTCTTCGAACAAATACGATTGGAAATCAATGGGATAGAAGTAGATAGCACTCGTGTTCTTGGAATCACTAGCTCGTTGAAAGGTTACTTATCTAGTACACCAGATAACTATAATTGTTATGAAAACTCTGGCTGGAATTTTAAAAACGCAACACAATCAGCAAATGATAAAGGTGAATTTAGTGCTTGCATTCCATTAAAATATTGGTTAGGTTTGTTTGAAGACTATAAAAAAATATTGGTAAATTCTAGATTAGAATTAATTTTAACTCGAAGTCATAGTGATTTAAATGCGTTGAGCTTGAAAAGTGGAATAATTAATTCTAGAGCTAAAGTCGTTTTAAGCAAAATAGTCTGGAAGGTGCCACATATCACTGTTGATGATGAAGAAAGGTTAAAATTATTGAAACTTATAGAAAAAGAAAAAAGTTTATTTATTCCTTTTAGATCTTTTGAAACTTTTGAATATCCTGAACTAGGAACCACTAAAAAAGTTGTATGGAATTTGAAAACTGCATCAAAATTAGAAAACCCACGATTCATTATAATTGGATTACAAAAAGGACGTAAAAATTCGTTAGCAAAAGATTGTAGTATATTTGATCATTGTCAACTAACAAATGTTAAAGTATTTCTGAACTCGATAGCTTATCCATACGATAATTTGAATTTAGATTTCACTAAAAATAATTTTACCTTATTATATGATATGTATACATCGTTTCAAGAATCGTACTATGAAAAAAGTATACGGAACCCGATATTGAGCCCTTCTACTTTTCTAACAAACGCTCCAATTATAGTCATAGATACTTCAAAACAGAACGATGCAGCTACAGCCTCGGCAGTGGATGTTCAATTGGAAATTGAAGCTTCAGAATCACTTACAGGTGTAACTGCATATTGTTTATTAATTCATGATCGTATTATAGAATATGTACCTTTCACTAGAGAAGTAAGAAAACTTGTGTAAATATAATTAAGAATTAATTTTTTAACAATAAAAAAAAATATTTAATAATCTGTGTTCTTACTTGAAATAATTTTTTCAATTTATATTTTAGTTTGGTAGGATGAAAAAAAGTGTTTTGTCATGTATACGGTAAATATTTACGAGTAAGGGGCAAAACCGATTTTGAGTGTGCAATCTCCCTGTAATTTTAAAATACGGTAAATATTTTGTGCAAGGGAGGAATTCGTGGATAAAAAATTTGAAATCTCCCCGTAAAATTCTATACGGTAAAATTTTTTGTGTAAGGGGCAAATAGGTGGACAACGAGTGTGTAATCTCCCCGTGATTTGTGTTACGGTAAAATCAGTGTGCTCGAGGGAGACATTCTCCCTTGAACTTAGCGAAATTACCGCGGTGAAAAAAAAAGCTGGCTGTGAACATACAAATATATACTACTAATACGTAACTGATGTCGAACATAACAGGATGCAACTCACACACCAGGTGGTAAATTATTTAGATTTATTTATGTACTCAACGATATATTAGCAGATAATTGTATATTATAATTGTATTGTTTCAGAAAAATTATACTAGAAATGACTCCATCAACACAGGTGTAACTAAAACCCAATGAAAACACTTATCATTGTACTACTGAAAAGTACTAACACATAAAGAAAGTTTGACAACCTCTACGTGCTTTTCTCTTGATGCAAATTTTGTCATGTATTTGTATCAAACGTCGAACATGCATTTAAACAGGCTGGGACTCACACACTGGTGGTAAATTACTTAGAATTATTTATGTACTCGAAGATATATTAGCAGATAATTGTATAAATTTGTATTGTTTCAGAAAGATTATACTAAAAATGACTCCATCAACGCAGGTGTAACTAAAACCCAATGAAAACACTTATCATTGTACTACTGAAAAGTACTAACACATAAAGAAAGTTTGACAACCTCTACGTGCTTCTCTCATGATGCAGATTTTGTAATGTATTTGTATCAAACGTCAAACATGCATTTAAACAGGCTGCGACTCACACGCTGGTGGTAAATTATTTAGAATTATTTATTTACTCAAATATATATTAACAGATAATTGTATATATTTGTATTGTTTCAGAAAGATTATACTGGAAATGACTCCATCAGCGCAGGTGTAACAAAAACCCCATGAACAGACTCAACGTTGTATCAATACTGATTACTAATTTGTAACTAAACCATACTCTGTTAGGCCCGGCGCACACCAATGCAGTGCGGCGGCGGCGCGTTGGCGGCGCACATCATGCGCGCCGCACAAACCAGTCATTGGCAGTATTTTCTTGCAGTGCGCGTGCGGTGAAAATATTTTATACTATACTAATAATTGATTCATTTATTAATTTTCTATTGATTATTCTATATCTATTCATTTACTATTGATATATATTATATATATTATAAAATATATTATAACTAATAATATGGCTGAGCCGGGCCAACAAGACACTATTGTGACTATTCAACTTTTGCTCTATTGTTTCTACATTCTTTCTCGAGATCATCGAGAAATAAGGTTAATAAGAATTAAGGTTTACTACAGCTGATAGAGCAAAATTGACAGGTAGCTTATTTTATTTTATATGATACTATACTACCATCTATACTGATTTCTATTCAAAGGGTATTAAATTATGTTCAAGATTCATAATAATTATAATATTAATATACTTTCTTTATTATAATAGCTTGATTATTATATTTGTTAAATAATATTATTATTACCATACCTACATAAAAAATAATTTTATTATAATATCTATAAAATAATATTATTAAATTACTGAATAAATATTATGTTAGTTGGATAGTTATGTTATTATAATAACATTATTTTATAACAATATTTGTGTACTGTAATAATAATAATATCATTACACAATTGCTATCTGGGTATTAGTTCGAATTTTGAAAATATTTATCAAATTTAAAATTGTATTATATAATTTAACTTTTATAGCTAAAGATTTAAAATTTAAAATAATGTTCCACGTAAATAGGTTGTACATGTAGGTATACTGTATTCTCAATGAATTGTGTGTTTATTATACTATTAATGTATTTAACTAATATTTAATTATAATTAATATAATAAAATATAATATTATATTATAATTTATAATGAAAAAGATGTTATCGGTTTATCAATGTTATCACATTTTGATAACTGCAAAAAAGGGGCTAAATGTAGGCAATATTATATACGGACACAAAAATTTTTTTCCCGCGAAGATCCATTCGTGTCTTATCCCGTTACATAGTCCCCTTTTTTAGGGAGCGCGTAAAATAGCCGAAAATATTTCAGCCGACCCGTATTTTGGCCGAAAAATATTTCAGCCGAAAAATAATTGATTGGACAAGTATATTAGTAGAACCGTATTTTAGCCGACAAATATTTCAGCCGACAGTTTTTTATCCGACAAATATTACCACCGACCGTATTGTAGCCGACAATATTTTATCAGACAAATCTTTTAGCCGAACCGTATTTCAGCCGACAGTATTTTAGCCGACAAATATTTTGGCCGACAGTATTTTATCAGACAAATATTTTGGACGAACCGTATTTCAGCCGACAGTATTTTAGCCGACAAATATTTTGATAGAACCGTATTTCAGCCGACAAGTATTTTGTCCGAACAGTATTTGAGCCGACACGTATTTTGTCAGAACCGTATTTGAGCCGACAACTATTTTGTCCGACAGTAATTTAGCCGACATTATTTCAGCCCCATGATAAGAATTTATAGCTGATAATTGATAACCTCCAAAAAACATAACCATGGTTACATTTAATCATTTATTATAAAAGTTTAACAAATCATGATTATTGATAAAGCAAATTTTCTTATGATATTTTAAATTTTTAGAATTTTTTGAACGAATCTGAAATCTGAATAACTAGGTACCTAATTGAATATTCATTAAACTGACCAAATGAATAAATAAATGAAATCTACATGCAATTCCCTAACGATATCCCACCCCACTTATCATTCTCTTATGTAGCCGCCTGTAGGTATGATTAATCTCACTCGAAAGCGTACGGCCACGGTTTATACTTCCATAGTGAAACCTGGTTTCATAATAGGGAAAATATGTAGAACTAGGAGCCATTAGGAAATGTACGAAATAACTTACTATTTCCGAAATTGTCTGATTGTTAATTATTCCAAATATGCATTTGTAATGTCTATTATAAAATGTAAACGTTCATAAATCATCAATTTAGATTATAAAAAATTAACCAAAGGTACCTACACAGATTGACATACAAATATGCATCTTTTAAAATAAAATTGCATTTTACTGCAATATATTGCATATTAGTATTATTATTTTTCAATTGTTAAGATTATGAAATGAGTGATTATATATTATGTACGATGTACCTGTAAACTGTATATTATATATATTTTATAAACTGCATATTTTTAGTTTTTACTATAATTTTATTGATTATCAAATAAAGATTTGGTTTAATACACATAATTTTCCAATTTGTATTCTAATAACAATAACATAATAATCTAATAAATATAATAATTACAGTTAATATCTTATTGATATCCATTACAATACCAATTGGCTTTCTAATATATTTAAAGTCATATCTAATAGATGTAGGTACCTATTAGATAAATCATATATTGTAGGTACATCCATTAGTTGTACCTGTGTTACGTGGGGCCTAATTCATTTTTGTTTCAACACAGATTAATACAATATTTTTTATTAAATGTCAAATAATTTTATTTTTATACTTTTTTAAAATCTCAAAAGTTAGTAGGTAATTGAAATAAATAAATTTAGTGATTACAATTTTAGCTGATCGACAATAAACTAAATGCATACAATTATAAACAAATTACAAACTATTGTAAATCAGACTTTTACAATGCATGTTTGAGTATTCTAGATTTCAGTGGCGGCGCCAGATATTATTGATTGGGGGGGAGGCGTTACGGGGGCAAATTTTTTTCTGCTGGGGAATTTATATATTGCTAGGTACTTGAACACCCAGTAATTTGCTTATATCATATATTCAGAAGGTATAGCTAAAAATATTTCGGGTATAATATGCTATATTTCTAAATAATAAAAAAAAGTAATTAGGTAAATAATTAATTGATAAAATGTCTTTATTTACTTACATATTTTGAACATAAGTAATGGAATCCTAAGAGGGTATAAGGTATAACCTAAATACTTATACTACCTTTCATATTAACTTGTAATAAGGTTATCTGACTTATGATAGGTACTAATGTGTTATATGCACATTCATATTTTATGTTCATTGCAATTAAACAAATACAGAGAGGGATTTTTAAGTATCTAAATAGCAACATTTTTTTATTACCTATTAAAATAAAAATCAATAAATACAATGTATTATATTTGCATTATTTATTTTATTTAATTACTAGCTGATCCCGTGTACTTTGTTACCCGTTAAAATGTACCAAATCTATATGACTCAAACTTTGTTCAATTCGTTATTTAATATTCAGTGTATGGTGTTCAAAATGTATCTTAACTATTCCGTTGCCCGGAATAATAATAATAATTCTGAATGATGTTTTGGGTATCTATAAATCATCTATAATTTGTACACCCTCCTTGTCACCCTGCTACCAAACTGATTCTCCTATCATGGAAGGGTGTTGTGTGAAGGAACCAGTTTTTGTCGGTGCACCGTGCGTTCTCTTACTGGACAGTATGTACAATATTGTTTATAGTATTGTGAGTTTCATGGACTGTATTAAAAATATAATTCTCATAGTTTTAAACCAATGTAATATAGGTATTCACTGTGATCCTATGATAAGGTCTTAAGATATGTAATACTTACACAAATGGTACCTAGGTGTTTATAAAGTAGTATTTCCATTAGTTGAATGCATTCTTTTCAAATTTTCAAGCGAGGAAAATGTTTTGAACGTAAATTACTTTTACAAATATTTTATTGGTAGCAAGAGCTTTAGCTTAAACAAATGTCATAGGCACCTATGTACTTGTCTTATGTAACTCCTTACCTTCCTTAAAAACATATTAAATAAATTTGTATAGCTAGGTATCTAAAGTCTGTCACTAACACTATAATACCATCTTCATAATTTACACCTGCTGTAACATTCAGTAATATAAAAGTACAAATCGTATATATATATTAATCATTAAATACTGTGTATAACATACACACTGAAAGCAAAATGTCAAAAGCGATGATAGGCACTCAATAGCATGTCGTTACTAATGAATAATATTAATAATAATAAAAGAAGATTTCCAATGATATGGGAAAATGTCTTTGTTTGAAGAAAGACTGAAAATGTGATGTATAGGGGCAGTAAGGACGAATCTACAATGATCAGCTACAGCCCATATGAATGCTGGTTTCATAGTAACCAAGTATGTACTAGGTAATACCTACTCATGATATTTATACTCTTACTCTGATACTATGTAAGTTAATAATTTAAAATTTAAATTTTAGGCTGTGTGGCGAAAAATGCGTAAATTAGGATATTTAAATTTAGTAAACACCAATGGTTATGCATCAAAAGTTTTGAAAATGATTATGGTTTTTTAACAATGAATAGAATTATTTATTTTTGTTAAGCTACTTTTTTAACTTGTAAGTAATGTAAATTCACCAAATTAAAATAAAGTAGGTTCCTTAAAAATAATTTGACTACCAAAAAAAAATGTTATTTCCTTGACATTGCAATTGTGTATGCTTATACAATTATGTTATTATTTGCTTTATAGTCAATAGTCATTATTATTGTAGTTGGTAATAGTATATTAGTATAGGTTGCTCTCGAATCTCTCATAAAGAGCCCGTACTCCAACGTGATGTTAGATCCTTTTTTACCTTATTCAGAAAACGTTTACATCCGCGTTGGCGGGGTAAGTTACGCGGGGTTGGTTTGTTTACCATTCCCTATTTTATGTTGCTACAAATAGAAATCTAATGTTATTTTTAGTACCATAATAATTTTAAGGTTTTTTTTTTATCTTGTATGGGTACCTCATTTTGTTAATTTGTCATTACATCAATTTTCACTTGATACTCGGTACATTCGATTACTCTTTATTCATTTGGTTAATTTGCCGATAAATTAAGTGAATAATACATCAAGTATTATATTTGTACAGTGGATTGTTTTTTATTTAGTTTTATTAAATTGTTCGGCTTTTGTAATTTTAAAAAATGGATTACGAAGGATTCCATTACAAAGTTAATAAAACACGTGGTGGTAAACGGTAAGTAACTTTATTTCAGTTCATTTTTTCACATACTATAATCATTAAAAAAAGACATAATATATTATTAAACACTGGAATAGCTTACCTACCTACCTACTTATTGCAGTTATTACATATGTGCGACACCAAACGTCTATTGTAAAGGTACGGCAGTACAACTAGAAGATGGTACCATTAAACATAATAAACCTCACACACATGAACCATATGGTGAAATGTTTAACGAGCAGGAGGCTAAGAATGTTTTTCGAGGTACATTAGTCGAAAGATCCAAAACCGAGACGTTAGGACTGAGATCAATATATGATGAAGAATCAATTAGGTAATCAATAATTACATCAATTAATTTCCCCAGAAAAGTATTTTTTTATTTTTTTCATTATTAGAGAAACTACATAGAATTATATTCAACTGAAAAATGTTCAGCTTGTTTTAAAGTCATATTTCAAAATAAACAGAAATCTGGTTTTAAAAAGATAAAAAACATAGTTAATTAAATTAGGTATTTTAACATGTGTGCATATTACTTTATTACTAAAGAACAATATTGTTTATTTGTTGGGTACTAAAATAATAATTTTTAATAACATCAGGAATTTAAAATGCAGTTATAACATTCTGTAATTTTTGTTGCATAAATCAATAACTTAACAAATTAACAACAAACAAAATTTATTTTCTCTACAATATGAAAAAGAAAAATTCCTATTAAAATTATTATTACTTGAAAAATTTAATATAATATAAGATGAAACAGTGTAACAAGTATTTTTAACTTATACACAACTATTTTAATTATGGAACTGTAATTGCTTAAAATCATTTTAAACTGGTTGTATTTTACTACACATATTATTCTATTCAATAAAATATAAACCCAACTTAAATTTATTGAAATTTGTTAAACATTTTTATTTTTTATTTATTATATCCATTGTTATTTTACCTATTGATAACTAACATTATAATATTATATATTTAATTAAATTTCACAGAAATCCACATGCAGCCCTTCTCTATAGTTGGCCAACTGCCGAATCTTCTATGCGCCATGCAAGGAGGCAATCCCTTCCGCCATTGCCGTCAACGCTGCGGGAATTAAGCGAATATTTTGATCAAAATGCTGAAAAGTACAATAAACGGAAATTCAGTTAAAATAGAAACTTTTTTTGATGTATGATGTAACTACCATTGCCTACTGTTTACAGGTATCAGTGTAATAACGCTCAGTTTTATCAGGAGTGGGTTGTCGACAATGATGGCAAATACAGTGTTATATATGCATGTCAGGAGTTGATTAGTGCTGTGGTTCGTCAAGGAGCCACAGAACTGCATGCAGATGCCACGTTCAAGGTAGTACCGTCTATACCTTATTGTCGACAACTTTTCATAATTCATTTGATTTTGCAAAACCACGTAAGCTAAATATATAATTACTTTTAAGTATTAAACTTAAAAAAACATATTAGAATTGAATGTATTTTTTAGTCCATACCTATATGTTATGTGCTTATGGAAGCGAAAACCGAGGCTTCATATAGGAAGGTTATGGAAAGATTTAAAATTAAATTTCCCGAAGTAAAGCCATTAATGATTATGATTGATTTTGAATCTGCCCTCCGCAATGTTTTTCTTTATGTTTACCCTGAAGCTCAGATTTCTTCGTGTTGGTTCCATTTTGTACAGGTTTGTTATTTAAAATCCATTAAATATTAATTTATATTTTACTAAATTATGTTTTCAGCTTCAAATAACAATTAATAAACTTTTAACATTTAGAGTTTACAGAAAAACATAAAAAAAATGGGCTACTCAGGGTACATCAAAGAAAACCGAGAGGCAAAAATGTGCTTACGAATGTGTTCGGTGTTACCTTTATTAGCGGCTTATCAAATTGAGCAGGGATTTCAGGAAGTCAAAGACTATGCGCAAACTCATGAAGTAATATTGCCAAGATTTTTTACTTACTTTTCAAGGTAAAGTATTGTGTTTGTAAAATCATAATTAATTTTATTTAAGTATAATATTCTAAATACTGTTTTTGTTGCATTTAGTTTTTGGCTTATAAGAAAAGGCCCAGAAAGCTTTTCTGTGCACAACCAACCACGTCGGACGAACAACAACGTAGAAAGCTTTCATTCAACAATGAAACAAAGTTTCCAGGTCATGCATCCTAATTTATGGACAATGTTGGGTGAGATATTTCAGGGATTATTTCAGTCTAAAAAATTTTATAGATAATATTTAATTAAGTAAAATTTCATAGAAACAAATTCAATATTTTTGACTAAGTCATCGATCAACCAGTTTAATCTATCAGAAAGAATGATCCACAAATCCTTATTAAAATCTATGAAATATTAAATACTATTTAAAATAAAAAACAATTTTTTATATTGTTGCTCAAGTTAAACAAGGTCATGAAATATTAATTTTGTACGTTGCCTAATATCAAACCAAAAACCTGAAATACCTACATATCTGTTTAAATCTTAAAAAGTATGTGGAATGTAGAAAAAAATTGCTTTTAAATACTTAGTTTCATTAAATTTATAAATCAAAATTTGCTCAATACCTTTAATAATATATCATGAAAATATATGAATGCCAAACAATAAAATAAATAGAAATAACAATAATTGCTGTTAATATTTAATACAAATCAATGTTCTTAAATCTAAAAAGAACAATACAATAAAATAATATAAAATATAAGTTAAAAAAATTACAAACATGTTTTGTGAATATAGTACTTTCTTAAACTTTAATTTTTTTAAGTTATATATTATGTATATTGATGATTAATCAGTAAATTTTTATTTAAGAAAATCTCAACAATATCAGCAAAAAAATGCATGTGGTCGTAGATCAGTTATCGCAAGGATTGCCCACAACAAGAAATTTGAAATTTAAATACATTTTAAATTCACAACGCATAAAAAATTCAACTGCCTTATTGAATACGGGAGCAATAACCATTAAAGAGTTTCTTATTCAGACTTCATATAGTACTGATAGGTATTTAACAAGAGAGTTACATTGGCACGAAGAAATTGAAGGTATATATAATATGTAGTATATACAATTATTGTTTTAAATGTACAAATACATTGGTTGAGATAAATCTATTTACATACAAAACATACCAAAAAGGATACTTACGTTTATAAAATATTGTTTTTCCTTTTATATTGTGCTAAAAAAGAATCTGAAGAAGAAGTTGAACCGATTGTTATGCCGATTGTCGAATATGCAGAAGCAATTTTGGAGGATAATGAAGAAGCAATTTTAGAGGATAATGCAGAAGTAATTTTAGAGGATAATGCAGGAGAAGTGATCAATATAGAAGGTATGTATTAACTGCCGTATAATAGCTATGTTTATGTTATAATTTGCATAATTTATTTGTAATTTATTACCAGAAATTCCTGAAATTGTAGAATACAATGAAGCTGACTTCATTATCCCCGAAGATGAAGAATTGGCCATCTGGGAGGAAAATTATGATAATGAAGAAGTACACGAAGCGCCGTATGCTCCAATTCCACAAAATATAATGGCAAATCTTCCTCAGGGTAATGAAGATGAAATTTGTGTGGTATGTAGAGATGGCCCAAGGACCCATGCATTAATACCTTGTGGTCATAAAGTTCTATGTATTAATTGCTTATTGCAGTTAGAGCGACAAAGTTGTCCGTTATGCAACATCAACTTTACGTCTTTTTTAAGAATCTGGTGAAATAAAAATACATTAAAAAAATAATTGTATTAAACTGTATAATTTGTTGTTTCTTATTTTATACTCACTATCATTTGGATAATCAGCATGAGGCACCAGTCCAGTTAAGTAAACACAGTAAACACATGGACAGTATAAATGAATAATGACTAATGAGTTAATTTAACTTTGATGCTTGGTAATTAACAAAAATAACATAATAACTCATGTTGGAACTAGAGTCATCTAGTGGACACTTTGTTAACTAGTTTCAGCTACATTTCTGGAAACTTTATAGATGTTTTCATTATATTTTACATTTATATAATTATACAATAACTCTGTTAAATGTTTACTTTCATTACAAACTACAATACACAACATAATAATTAACCCTACATTTTTAGTACAAAAAGTTATAAAAACCAAAATACAAAATTTGTTTTATCAAAGATTTTAAATTATGATAACGAAATATTAACAAGTGTAACCACAGTTCGGGTTGTAGATGGTCACCACTTCAAATGTCCCGAAATTTCATTCTTATCAGTTTTTTGTAGTCATATCAAACGGTTGGTAAGGTGTGACCAACAGTTGGATACCAGAACTAATATTTATCATTAAGTTATGAAATATTGTCGGCTAAAATACTGTCGGATCGGATATTTGTCGGCTAAAATACAGTTCAGACGAAATATGTGTCGGCTACAATACAGTTCGGGCGAAATATGTGTCGGCTAATATACGGTTCGGCTAAAATATGGTTCGGATTAAATATTTATCGGCTAAAATACTGTCGGCCGTAATATTTGTCGGCTAAAATATGGTTCGGATTAAATATTTGTCGGCTAAAATACTGTCGGCCGTAATATTTGTCGGCTAAAATACTATCGGCCATAATATTTGTCGGCTAAAATACTGTCGGTCGTAATATTTGTCGGCTAAAATAGTGTCGGCTGTAATATTTGTCGGCTAAAATACTGTCGGCCGTAATATTTTTCGGCTAAAATACTGTCGGCTATATTACTGTCGGCTAAAATACTGTCGGCCATAATATTTTCGGCTAAAATATAGCCCCTCCTTTTTTATTATCGCATGAATAGTGAAGCATGCAATATTCTGCGAAAATAAAAACTAGTTGGCTGGGTATGTGGAGTCTGGAGCTTATTGTTGATTTTGGCGCTTTAAGGCTTTGATTTGTTTTGTCTTCTCCTTATACATTTGCTTTTTCATTTGCGTTTTGGACATCCCTCCGAATCCCTTCGTGAACTTCTTGGCTATGAATAGGTTTTCTCCGAGGTTGCTGTATGAACCTTGGTTCTTCTCCCACAAGGTCTGCACGATACCTTTTAAGATTTCTGTCTCAGGGCACTCGTCTCCAGAGCTATTAGACTCCTGTTCGCTATCACTTTCAGAGAGCGGAGGTGTGGCGATTTCTAGCGTGTCCGCTTCTCCTGGCTCTAGCTCCTCACTGTCAGTTATGATAGTACTGGTTGGTGATGCTTGCGCTGGTTCTTCTTCTTCGTCTTCCGTGAGCTCAGGCTGGATATTGATGACCTCTTCCTGTTTTACTGCCAACACTGACTCCGGCATGGTCCACGTAGGTTCTACGTCATACTTAGTTCTCTTTTCAGCCTCCTCCTGGAAAAACTTCGCTACTCGCTTCTTTTGCTCCCTGTTGAGGTGCTGGTTGATGTGCGTAAGTTCTATCTTGTTGATTGGCTTGGTACTTCAGATTTTTCCCAACGGGACATGCACGTGAAGATTCATTTTCCTTTCTCCTATGGATAGGTGTGTTAATTACATGATGCATAATTTATTCTGTTAGCGTCACAGGTAGAACATAAAAGTGGTTAGTTACATTTCTTTTTATCTATCTACATATTTACATTTATTTATTTATTATTTTTTTTTTTTTTTAGTAAATCTATGTTCTGAACTGACTGATACACAAGCTGGTGGTGCAGCTTCATGATACCGCTTGATATTATTTAAATTGTACGTGCGCTGGGTTCCAGCCTGATTGCGTATCGTGATAGTATTGTTATTGTGTACTGTGTAAATTTGGTACGGCCCATGGTACAGTAAAAATAATTTGTGGGTCTCGTGATCTTCAGCAGAAGATAATCTATGTTCCTTGATAAGATTTTCATCCCTTCTTCGTACTTCGGGAAAGTTTTGTCTTTATCCTTGTATTTGTTCCGCAACTATGCCTGTTTCCGCGTTTTCTTCATGACAATTTGGATGATGTCTGGGGCAGGGTCAGTAGCTTCATATGTTGGGAACGCCACTAATTTTGTGATTGACAGTGGTGTATTTCGTCCAAACAGTATGTATTGGGGTGTGTATCTGGTGGATGAGTGTGTCGTGTGGTTGATCCAAAATTCGATATTGTCCAACTAACGTAGCCAATTGGTGTGCTGTTTGTGGCAGTAGGTGCGGAATAACTGCCCAATTTCTCGGTTAGTTCGTTCAACCGGATTGCTTTCAGGGTGATACCCTGTGGTGTGTACACTTTTTATTTTTAATCCTTCCATGATCCGGTTCCACTTTTGACTGGTAAATTGCGTTCCATTATCAGTGAGGATCTTATGAAAAAGTCCAACGGTGGGGATATAGTCGGTCATTATCCTTTTTACTATGGTGTCGGTGGTGGCTCGTTTTAGTGGGTAGAGCTTAACGTATTTCGAAAACAGGTCCAGGATGGCTAGAATATATCTGCATCCCCCTTGTACCCTGGGTAGTGGTCACATCAGATCTGCTGACACCATTTCGAGGGGTTTCTTTGGAAGCAGGCTCAGTGTTGGTCCCCTGGCGGTGCTGTTACTGATCTTGGTTCGCTGACAAATGTCACATGTTTTGATAATCCTCTCGATAGTGTGATACATACTTTGGAATTGGTGGTTTTGCTGCAGCAGTTGATAAGTTTTGTAGGTACCGCAGTGTCCGTAGATCTGGTGAGTCTCGATTACGAGTGGTTGTACCAGTTCTTTTTGAACAATGATCTGATACTCCCATTGGTGAGATTTGCGAAATAGTAGTTGATTATGCATGATTAAGTTGTGGTTGGTTTGGTGATTCAAGCGCTGTTTCAACTTGGTAATGTGTGTATCTGCTTGTTGTAGTGTGTGTAGCTCCTTGAATTTTTTCCTTAATTCCGGGCTATAGTCCAACAGGGCTAACTTGTTAATGATGATAGTCCTGTTACTGGTTAGCACCTCTTCCGTGGGTGACTGCGGATAGCGTGTCAATGTGTCCGCCCCGATATTTTCTCGGCCTGGTACATGGATGATTTCGAGCTGGTACTCCTGTAGGAACGTGGACCATCTTACCAGTCTTGCACTTAACAATTGACAGGTGTTTAGGAAAGTCAAGGCGTGATGATCAGTTAACACTTTGACCTTGTGTCCTAGTAAATAGTGACGGAATTTTTTACACGTGAATACGATGGCTAACTCATTGGTCTCCCCCCCAGCCACTGATACGCGCATCCGTGTTCCTACGAGTATCGGACGCTTTGTCCGTTTTCGGAATGCTTACGCCTACTCTTTCCTGTTGGTGTTATCCTTGTAATTCGGTACCCATGGATTACATATATGCGCATATATTCATATACACATATACTATATGTATATAGTATTATATATCTGCCGTCCTAATAGAATAGTTCTCGTCTTATTTGTATTTGCGCATATCGTCTTACCGGCTACCTTTCACTCTTAAAAGGTTATGGTGGTTGTTTGTATCTAATGTCCCACGTACGTACCCCACGTACTAATTATGCATTAATATTGTTATTTCGGGTCACGTTAGTCACTGGCTCCTAGCATATTAATAAAGATACATTTTTTTTAACTTGGTAATAGAATCGGCCAGAGTTCTAAAGTTTGCGTTAATGTAAATTAAACTATGTTTTACACTATCATCGCTTATAAGATCCTGTGCTTTTTCAATTTACGTAGAATCATCTTTGTTTAGTCCCATAAATAATAGTTTTCAAAATTTCAAAATGTTCACAAAAATAAGTAACAGCTTTTAATCATGTACTCCATCTGTCAATACCGGTTGTGGTGGTAGAGGAATATTAGGTGCCATTTCCTTGAAATATTGAACACGTGATGGACATTTCAAAAATATTTTTTTGAAGTTCGATATTAACTGATATACTTTTGGGAAGTGTTTTCGAATCTCTTCCGCAACCCTATGTAATCCATGGGCCAAACAACTTACGTGTTCCATTTTAGAGTACAGGATTTTTATACCTCTGCCAGCTTTCATCATATAGGGAGTGGCATCACTTAAGAACAACAAAATATTGTCATGCTTTATTCCTTGGGGCCATAAAATATGTAGAGATGTATCTAATAATTTGGCGATGGAGGTATGGTTAGCTTTTTTTAAAATTTCTGAATTGAGCAGAAATATGTTCCCCGGGCCTCCAACTTCCATGTACCGACAATCACGTTAGCCACATACCGTCCTACTGAATCCGTGATTTCGTGTATAGAAACCTATAGCTTTTGGTTTTCGCAATAACTTCTTATTTTGTTAATACAGTCTTCGTAACATTGAGCAACATAGGTTTTCTTTAGCGTCAGGAATACTTTTGTGCGTGTATTTTTCCAAAAATGCACGGAATAATTCATTTGATATTTTGTGTAGGGAAATGTTGGCTGATAAAAGAGCTTGACATAAATCGTAATTAAAAGTAGATTTTTTTGACGACGTAGTAAGAAAACTTAAACTTTGTTTTAAATGTTTGCGCTCTGTATCATTTTTATGTTTTATACGGGAAACGTGTTGTTTAATAGTAAATTTTTTTTCTGAGGCCACCTTTACTTCACATACTTTACAATAAAGAACTTTGCCATCGGAAGAAAAAATATCGTCGCCGAATTCCGACATAAATGCACGCAGACGAGCACTAACCGACGTTTTAATTTTCGACATTTCGAAAATATTACGTAAAATAATAAAATGTAGGTACAATATTATTCACTTTTACGCGACAACGACGCGACGACTGTAATCGGCGAGATAAAATCGGATACTAATCGAATATTAGGAAAAAATAATAAAATGTAGGTATAATATTATTCACTATCACCAAGGGCTTCCGCAGGATTTTGTCAAGAGGGGGGCAAGGTATTTTAATTTTTTAATTTTTGTTTCATTATCTGATTAGTGATAATATAGTTTCTTATTGTTTTTGACGTGTTTTCTATCATATAAGTGGGGACTTAAAAATTAAATTATTAATTATGTGTATAGTTAGATCGTTAGAACTTAATTTTACAGTAGGTATTAGTTTTAATTAATTAATGTGTAACTTAAAATTAACAAATGTATTTTTTGTACATACAATGTAATCAATGATTTGATAATTTTAGGTTATTTATAAAATTAAATGTTTCTAGTTTCTATAAAATAAAGAAATAACTACCAATTACTAACCTACCAATAACTTATTTATTTTATCAATTAAAAACAAATATAGCTTATATTGCTCAGAGCTATAATATAATAGTATAGTAAATAACCTTTAAATAAATTATTAAACAAATATGTATTCATACATATTAAATGATATAAAATATAAATAATAAAAATAATAAAAACTTTTAAATTTTAATATTCTAAAATAATATATATATAGTATATACTCTATAACCCTATAACATAATGAAATAAAAAAGAAACATCATAAAGATCAAACTTAATATGAATTATACGTGTTACCTTACACAACTTGGGGTTCTCAGAAAAAAAAAATATAAAAATATTAACAAATAATTATAAATAATAACTATTCAATCATTAAATAATAGTTCCATCCTGCGTGGTAGTAAACTAAATTCATTTATAATTTCTTCCATTAATTCTAATTTATGATTTTTGACATACTCTTTATGAACAGCTATCATGCATAAACCATTAAGTCTATTATCACCAATAGTATTTCTTGTCCAAGTTTTTACTCTACGCAGTGTACTAAAAGTTCTTTCTACTGAACAAGTAGTAACTGGTAGAGTTAATGCAATAGTTAGAGCAATATGAATTGCTGGATATAATAATACCCACTAAAAATAGCTACGCAAAATCTAAATATACCAACATTGATTAATGATTATAAATACTATTAGTATTTTAGTATTTATAATTAATGAAACCAATGGGCAATGAAATCACGAGATCCTACTAAATAGTAAATATTCACATATAAAAGTCGAAACAGTGCATCGAAAACCGAAAGCCAAGGGGGGCCAGATGCCCCCACTTGCCCCCCCCTGCGGACGCCCTTGACTATCACTACAATACGACGGGAGATTGTAAACTCCGCCCGAAATGAACAGGTAAAAATAAGGTCCATGGTAAATTCCGCCCGAAAAAATATACAGGTACAAAAAGGTATATGTAAATTCCGCCCGAAAAAATATGCAGGTACAAAAATGGATTTGTAAATTCCGCCCGGAAAAATAAATATTTTTAAACTAAGCGTTTTGCAGTGTTGGGTAGTAACGTAACGTGCGTTACTCGTTACTGTAACGTAGTTACATTTTTCAGTAACGTTATGGTTACTTCGTTATTATTATTTTTGGATAACGCAAGTGTAACTGCGTTAATTATTTAGAAGTAACTTATTAGAAGAACGCGTTACTTTATAAAATGTTATTAGATTTTTATATTTATTTTTTGTGGCTAAATCTTGATGTTGTATGTATTCTTATTCTATGGTTGGATAATATAATATCAGTATAAATAATATAAATAAAACGATTTTATATAATATATAAAAATATTAATATATTATATAATATTGTTAATATTCTTTTCATTTTAAATTTTTGGGGAATACTAATTGATTATAAATCACATCGTGTTATAAACATTGGTTAACAGTCTACAGAAAACAACTATTTATTTTTAGACCATATCTCATACGATCGTGTAGAGATTAGTGATTACCGCTAATAAGTACTAACTATTGATAGACCGGAGCAACAATTATATCAGAGTTTATCACTTATATAATCTGTGTTTATTTTTATTATTTATTAATTGTATATTAATTATTAATATCCTACTTGCACTAACAATATTTTAAAATTCAAGTTTCAACCAGAAAATCCAGGTGTCGCGTCGTGTCACTTCGAGTTATGTAATATGTTGTGTATTTCTCATTTGACGTTTGTAACTTGTGTGGTTGTGTATCACTCACTAAAAGTTAAAACGTTTTGTCGTATTGGTCGTGTTTTGTTGTATTTTAATTTTTAGTTATATTTTATCATGGAAATGGAACTACCTTGGGTGGCATATAATACATTTTTTGAATGTTTATCTAAAAATGATCTAAATATTACAGTTAAATGTAAATTATGCGTGAAGTTGAAAACATTATCTACTTCGATTACAAGTAGTTCAAATTTAAAAAAACACATTGCTGTAAGTAATTTAGCTTATTTATTTATGTAATCTCTTAACATATAGTACCTACATTTTATTTATATTTTATAATTTAAATTTATTATTGAATATAGGCGAAACATTCTACTAAACTTAAAGAGCTTGAAGATCTTTCAAATAAAAATAACCAAAAACGTAAATCTAACCTCGAACCATGTATTGGCCAAAGTTCATACAAAAAACAATTGTCTATTCCTAACGCTTTCAACCGACCTCAAGTAGTTAGTCAAGGTAAGATATTATAATAATAAAATTAAAAATGTATTGTATCCTGTAGGACGTAGGTATATTAATATATGCACTTACAAACAATTTTTACTACTGTAAATTGTAACTTATATAATTATATTATTCAGAATGTTTAGATACTATGATCACAGAATTCATAGTTTGTGGTAATCACTCATTCAGTACAGTTGAACAAGAGAAATTTAAAATATTAATTCAAAAAGGATTTCCGAATCGACATTCATTAACACGAAAAACACTCATGTCTCGAGTATCGACAAACGCAGAAAATATACGAAAAAATGTTAAAGAAGAATTAACATCAACAAATGTAAAATATGTCTGCGCAACTGCAGATTGTTGGTCCGTGTTTAAAAAGTAATTGTTTATTATCTATTTATCCTATTTTAATAATATTGAATGATATATTTAACGAGTATATTTTTAAATCATACCAATTTAATATTTAAAATTAAGTTTAAATTCTATATAAGTATTGAATGTATTTTTTTGTTTGTATTGAATAAATTTCAACACAATTAAAAATATTTAAATACCTAAGTACAAACTAAATTTATAAATGTTTTAGGTATAACGTTTAATTGAAACTGTAAAATAATAACAAATTGTTTTTTTAGAAGTTAAATTGGAATAACAGCTCATTGGTTTGATTTTGAAACTCTTACTCGAAAATCTGCTGCTTTAGCTTGTCGTAGAATTAAAGGCAAGCATACATATGATGCATTAGCTAAAATATTAAATGATGTATTTTGTGAATATGGCATATTAAATAAGATAATCAATGTAGTAACAGACAACGGCTCTAATTTTGTCAAGGCTTTTCGGTAAGATAAATATTCAGCAATAGTAGGAAGAATATAAGTATCTACTTAATATAAATGTTATAGCACTTGCCACTTAATGGCCAATAGGTGCACTGTTTTAAAATATACAATTTAAGTATTTAATTTTTAGTTTTATTTTTGAAAGTTTATAATATTAGTATTAAATTAGCATGTAGATTTTATTGTATCTTAAATTATAATATGATTAGTTATTATACTTATTTAATATATTTAAATATTTGTAATTCTTTTTACAGTATTTTTGGTGAGAAAGAAGATATACATCAGTGTGAATTTAATAATGGAGAAATTGAAGAATATGCTGAAGCTGAAGTTATTGAAATAAGTGATATTCTTGAAGAAGATAACATTGATTCAGCGTACCGTTTACCATCTCACCATCGTTGTGCCAGTCATACTCTTAATTTAATTGCCACTAAAGACAGTGAAAAGGCTTTATCTGATACAATTTACAAAAAGCAAAATAGGATCACATTTGCTAGAATGCAAGCCTTATGGAACAAACAGGAACGCACTAGTCAAATTGCTGATGACATCCATGATTCGTTAAACATCTATATTGTTGTACCAAATGCTACACGTTGGAATTCTACTTATAAGGCTGTCAAGTGTTTACATGAAAATTTGACAAAATCAGAACTGGAATTACAATCTATTTGTGATAAAGCAAACATTCCTCGATTTGACAAAAAAGATGTATTATTTATGTCCGACTATTGCAAGGTAAATAATTAAACTCATAGATTAATATTTAATTGATTAAATTTTGTATAAATAAAAAAACTGATTTTATAGGTTATGGAACCAATATCTCAAGCTCTTGATTTACTTCAAGGTGATAAATATATGTGCATGGGATATCTTTTACCTACAATTACTTGGCTTAAAAATAAATTATTGAAACTATCTGTATCAGTGGATAGTTGTAAAGCGTTGGCCGTTGCCTACTTAGATGGTGTGAATACACGATTTGAACCTATGGTTACAAAAAAATCAATTATACTTGCAGCTGTTACTCATCCTAAATTTAAACTCAAGTAAATATTAAAATTATTTATTAAAAATTGTTTTTAAATTTGTATTTATAATTTTTATATTAATTTATTACTAATCAGTTTAGTAATATAGTTATATACAGTTTATTTTAGTATTTTATTCTAGGACTCAAACTATTTTTTTTTTTTGCATAGTTAACAAATTAATAAATTATTAATATATTTTTCACCTATTAACATATTCATAATATAGTTTTGTTTACTGGAGGGTCAACTTTTTTTTTTTCATTAGTAATTTTGATATATTTTTAGCTTTTACTTATTTAGCTATATCTACTTTATGTGTAATTTTTTATTATTTTTATTATTTTATTACTAGGTGTATGGACCCATTTAAAAGAGAGGAAGCTAAAGATCTTTTGTTAAATGAGATTGCATTTAATTGGCAATCACAGACAAACATACAGCCCATTAAGTTGAACCAAAATGTTGAAGAAGATGATTTTCTCTTTAGTGAAGAGTTAGTTTCTGATCAACCCAATAATGAAGTGGAACATTATTATAATACAGTTTATACTGGCGATTTAAAAATGTTAAATACTTTACCTATGATGAAACAAATTTTTGTAAAGTTTAATACATCTCTCCCATCAAGTGCTTCTGTCGAAAGACTCTTTAGCGTAGCTGGAGACATTTGCACAAAAAAAAGAGCACGTATAACAGATAAACATTTTGAAGACACATTATTATATAAAATAAATATAAAAAAAGATTGATTTAAAATAGACTTTTTTTTTTATATAAAACTTGAATCACATAAAAGTAACGTCGTTGTAACTAGTTACTTTTGAAAAAAAAAGTGTAACGTTACACATTACTTTTGTATTTGAGTAACTAAAAAGTAATCTAGTTACCTATTTTATTTTGTAACTTGTAACGTAACTTAGTTACTTTTAAAAAGTAACTTACCCAACACTGCCCACTTGTAACCTACTGTAGTACAGCAGAGCGACATCCACTTACCCGCCCTTTTTTTTTTAAAATACATTTTGACAAAATACGTAAAAATGACAAAAATTTGTAAATTATTTTGAGTTAGAAATTCTAAGATTTTAAAATATACCTAATACTAGATTTAGCATAAGTTTTTCTACTTTTATCAATAATAAAATATCTAACAGAAAGTCAAAATACATTTTTATGAGCTTTTGAAATTCATAATTTTACAACATTTGATTTCTCATGTAACGACTGTCTTATTTGGTTGTAATTCAAAAACGAATAATTTTAGGTGCATGAAAATTTCACTGAATGTTCTCAATTTCTATACACCATCAAATTTTGAAAATACTTTGACTCATTTTTAGCTGTTTACGGACAATTTCAAATGTCATTTTTTTTTTTTTTTTTTTTATAAATGTCATAAAAATTTTAGTTGGTTTGTCAAAATGTGTGAAAATGTAATACAAGGCTTCTGATATATTGTTACAATAGCAATTGAAAAATATAAAAAATACATATGCACAATTTTTTTTATAAACATTTAAAATTTATCTAAATATCAAAAATGATTGCAATTAAAAAATTATAAAATATTCAGTTTTTTTAACTAAGGATTGAAAATTTAAAACAAAGATTCTCATAAATATCTAATACTGTAACCAAAAAATCTAAAAAATATATAGGTAGGTAATCACAATAATTTTTTACAGACATCTTAAGTTAAAATTTGGACAAAATTACATATTTAAAGTTTAAACCAAGAATAACGATTTTAGTTTTTTTAGTTATAATTTAAAAAAAGGGCGGGTAAGTGTGTGTCGCTCTGCTGTACAGTAGGTTACAAGTGAGTCACTGTAATGGATTGTGTTAGATTTTTATCCAATGATATAATATCATTGAATAAGAAAAACGATTCTGAGCGAAGACGGTCAGTCAGTCTATAATATCTTACTAAGTTTAAATGTATTTGATGATATTATTGTGAATAAAGTAATTAATTTTAGTATTATAGGCATTAGTATTTATCATTTTTCTCAAAAAAATTATATTTTAAAATGCCATTGCGTGTATATAAATATAACAATATATTCTAAAAGTTTCATATACCAACAAATAATATTTTTAAATTATATCAAAATAACTAAAATCATTATTCTTGGTTTAAATATGAAATTTTGTCTAAATTTGAAATTAAAATGTCTGTAAAAAATAAATGTGTTGATATATTTTTTAGATTTTTTGGTTACAGTATGATTTATTTATGAGAATTTTTGTTTTGAATTTTCAACACTTAGTTATAAAAACTGAACATTTTATAATTTTATAATTACAATGATTTATAATTTTCGAGATTTTGACAAATTTTGTCAAAATTCGAACTTTAAATGCTTATAAAAAAAAATCGTGCCTATGTATTTTTTAAAATTTTTCAACTATGTTGTAACAATATATAAGAAAGCTTGTATTAAATTTTCAGACTTTTTGGCCCACCAAATAAAATTTTATTGACAATTATAAAAAAAAAAACTAAAAAAATTGAAAACTAAAAATGTCTGTAAACAGCTCAAAAAACAAATCAAAATATTTTCAAAATTGAATGGTGTATAGAAAATGAGAATATAAACATTTAGTGAAATTTTCATTATTCGTTTTTGAATTACAACCAAATAAGAAAAACGCTTATGAAATCAGTGAATATCCTATATTTGTAAACTTGTAAAATTATGAACAAAACACTCATAAAATTTATTTTAATTGCTTTTTAGATATTTTATTTTTGATAAAAGTAGAAAAACTTACGTTAAATCTTGTGTTAAAATTTAAAACCTTAGATTTAAAAAGAAAAATTTTTATGAATTCTAACTCCAAATAATTTGCAAATTTTCGTCATTTTTACGTAATTTGTCAAAATTTCAACTTTAAATGCTTAAAATAAAAATTGTGACTACAGATTTTTAATATTTTTCATCTACCTTTGAAATAATATATTAGGAGTATTCTATTAAATTTTCAAGAATTTTTAACGAATAAATAAAATGTTATTGATTTTTAAAAAAAAAAAAACCGAAAAGATTGGAAATTTAAAATGTCTGTAAACAGCTCAAAATAAGTCAAAATATTTTGAAAACGGTATGATATATAGAAACCGCTTATATAAACATTCAGTAAAAATTTCATGTATTTACCGTCATTTTTTTTAGACTTACACCAAAAACCAAAATCGATTTTATCGAAAATCAATGTTGCGTAAAAATTCCCGTTTTTTCCTTAATTTTCCATTTGTTTTTCACGATACTTTTGAAAACTACTGGAAAATGTTTACTTTTGACCCCCCAAAGTACCAACTAGATTCACTTTCCTATCAGAAAAGGTACTATTTGAAGAAAATCTAAGCACTTTTACTGTCCCAAAACGTGATGACAGACACAAAAAAAAAATAAAAAATAAAAAAAAAAACACACATCATTGTAAAACCAATACATTCATCGCTCCGCTCAGAATCTAAAAATATTATTTGTTGATATATTAAACTTTTATAGGCTATGTTGTTATATTTTATACACAGGCAATGCCATTGTAAAATGTATTTTTTTGGGAAAAATGAATTTAAACAACTATAGTAAATACCAGTGGCGGATCTAGGATTTTGTTTTGGCGGGGGGAGGGGGGCCAATATTTTTTTACATCAGTACATATTTTTATAAAAACATTTATATTAGTATAATGGTATATTAAAATATATTATTAATTATAATGTATTATATCAGTGTACACACATAAAAAAGTATTAAAATCAAAAATATTTGTATATAAAAAAAATATAAATTAAAGTAGTGTTTTATAAACAAAATTGTAAACGTCTCGAATGTTGTTTTGCAAACAAATCTATTACTTCTTCTGGTTTTATATCAATATGATGATGAATATTTAATAATGATAACCCATTCAAACGATTTTCCCCATTGTCGTTCTCAAATATGATTTGATTCTTTTTATTAGTATTTACTAAATACTAATGCCTAATACCAAAATGAATTACTTTAATCACAATAATATAATATCACCAAACATACACTTATTAGTAAGGTATTATGGACTAACTGACCGTCTTCGCTCAGAATCGTTTTTCTCATACAATGATATTTTATCATTGGATTCAAATTTAACACAATCTGGTACAGTGACTCACTTGTAACCTACTGTACTGCAGAGCGACACCCACTTGACCACCTTTATTTTTATTGACATTCATAGCAAATAATAATAAAATAAATTGGAACCGAAAATGTCCGTAAACAGCTCAAAACAAGTCAAACAATTCAAAATATTTTTGGTTATAATATATAAACATTCATTAAATGTCATGGTCGTTTGTTTCTAAGTTACATCAAGAACCAAAACCAATTTTGCATAAAAATTCAAGTTTTTCTTTAATTTATTTTTCGTTTATGCGCATTTGAAAACTACTGGAAATTTTAAATGTATTATCCTCCCAATGCTCGGCTTAAAATCTAAAAAAAAAATTATAATTTCATTACTTTGTGTTTTGGGATTCTGAGTGAAGCGATGAATGTATTGATTTTATAAAGAAGTGTGTTCTTATTTTTATTATATATATTTTTATTTTATGTGTCTGTTTTCACGACACAAATAATAATAAAAAAACGGTAATTTTTCGACAAAATCGATTTCCTTATTTTGTTTTAATTCAAAAACGAATCATTTTAGTTAGGTATTTGAAATTTACACCGTACGGTTATTTTATCAATTCATATACTTATAAGTAATAACTAATAATAATGTCATTGTGTATATAAAATAAAACAAAAAAGGGTGGTTAAGTGGATGTCGCTCTGCTGTACAGTAGATTACAAGTAGGTCACTGTATAATGGATAATATTAAATTTGAATCCAATGATATATCATTGTATAAGACGATTCCGAGCGAAGATGGTCAGTCAGTCTATAATATCTTACTACGTGTATTTGAT